>NMRB01001517.1:117888-128950 GCA_002633025.1 Notospermus geniculatus
CTCCATCAGCCCGTGCTACCAACAGGTTTAAAGGCTACACAGCTGTAGAACTCAATGGCAGTGACTCTATCAGCCCATGCTACCAATATTCATTCAGTCTTTTGAGTGAAGGCCTAAAAGACGAATGCCCCTGGTTGAGACCAGGAGGAACCCTGTTGAAGTAAAACTTCATAGTGGATTGCAAAGGTTATACAACCCTACAACACAGGGCTGCAATTACATAACCCGTGACACCACCTATTAGGCCGACTTTTAACTCCTTCAACTTGAAGGCTGAACTGATGATGTGCTGCAGCATCATAGCTCTTGGAATTCAATTTATAATGCATTTGAAACTTCCACACTTTATGCGATATTCACAAAAGAATTTAGTAATTGATAGTAGCAGAATTAGTGAACACTAAAACGCTTTCAGATCAAATGATGGCAACACACCTTGGAAGATGATTAGCTGATAGGATTTTAATTAAAATGGCAAGAACATGCACTTCATATTAATTAATTAATTAAGCATTTAATTAATAATGTGTCATAATGGGAAATATATCACGATGTATTTTCTCCAAGTGCATGCCATAAGTAACCAGTATTTAATAGTCAGTACTCGAGAATGAAAGATGATATCATGAATTTTGAAGAAAAACACGTCATTAGTGATGGAGGGAAGATTGGATTGAAAATGAATGAGGAATGGAGGTATTTATAATCGAGATTTATTTGAATATCGTGGAGACCTGAAAGAGAGATAAGGTTGTGGCAGTGCCTTGTATTCTACAATACGATGGCTCAAGATTAATTCCTAGCTGTGCGACTCATTTTCTACACTAGTGCAGTGTGACCAACAAATTTCAATTCGACATGGCAAAATGACCAGGCTGAAAAAATAACTGAAGGGTCATAGGCACGTACAACTGGTTAATGCATAACCGGCACACAGTTTAATATCAACAAGCTGAGAAAGTCTGTACATGGACAACCAAGCTCATTTCTCCTCGCAAGACTGGAGCAGACACCAATGATGTTCCTCAGCAAGTCAATAGGGGGAGCATGCCTTTAATGTGTCATCCAAACCACAGCATCAACTATGCAGAAAGATTGCACATGTACTCACACTTAACATTGCACATGGGATCTTTGAAAATTGAAACTGGATTAATCTTGAAGTTCAAAATGTACCGGTATTGTTATCAGACCAGGAATATGGATTTCATTGACAGGTTTTATAGGACTCACAACAGTCTTGCACAACCACTTCCCGACACTTATTTCGGGGTGCGAGACTCTGATGGTAAAACCTGATATGTTCAGGCGGACTCAAAAATCACAGAAATATGATGATGCAACAACAACAGAATGAAGAAAGTCGGACAATACTGAAGCAAATTTCATTTTATTTTAGCTGATTCTATACGGAATCTCTCATCTGATTCCTTATACTTACCTTTGTGGCTAATAATCGTGTGAGGTAGATCTCACTGACCATCTTGTTACTCCGATCACCTTCCCTGTTGTCATTCACGTCATGTTGCTTGACCTACGGAACGGAAAAATGAAACCAATGACATAAAATTTCACAAAATTGAGCCAAGAAGGCCAACTCACTATTTGCATGAGCTCCATCATACTCAGGTCAAGGTACAATGTCATACATCTAGGCTTGAATAAGCTTTCTGAAACTACCGACAGTAAAGTCTGAAGTTGCCAATAAGGAGGCAGTCGATACTTACTAAATGATAAAATTTGACACCGTTGTTCTCCAAGTCAACACTAATGGTGTTGGGGGATATGGACCGGCTGAGTTGAGGACTCCCAGCAAAATAGGATGCATTTTCTGAAAGAACAGAATAAACATGTAGCAGAAAATTCACCAACAGCTTTTGGTCTCAGTAAGACAGTGGCTAGAAGTAGGCCGTAAAAGTTCAAGGCTATTTTAATGGTTCAAGGCCATAGAAAACATTTACAAAGACAGTGAAATGGTTAATCTACAGTTGTCACCAAACCCTTGTAAAGCTAAGGGCCTGAGTGCCATATGCCAGCAGCTTATAAAGACAGATATATTAACCGACCCCACAGGCATTTCGATTGTTATAAAGCATGCATAGAAATCTCCAGAGCCCGAATCAATATTTGTTGTTATAATGCACGAGTAGAAGAAATGTTCACAGACCAAGCCAATTTTCACCATTCTCCTCAATATTCAGCACAAGAAAGTTTGCCAAAGAATCACACAGCAAATCTGGTAGTAGTAAAGACTTGACAACACATGACCTACAAATTGTAGGTCATATTCCAGGAAGGGAACATCGTAGGTACATATATGGCAAAGCTAATCACACTCTAAGGTAGCCTCGCTAACATGAGCTGCCAATTATATTCACAGCTAACCAGGACTATGTAATGGTGGCCCATTGAACCAGAGCTGCCCTCCAAAGGTAGAAGTCAGTATCTCCACTAGTTATCAGTGGGAGCACGGTCAATTGAAGTAACAGCTACATGTACATGTACATTCTACACTACTTAGTACTACGTGATAGAGCCATTACTTCAGGCAATCATACCCCACTGATTACAAATACTACCTTTTACCATTGCAGGGTAGAATGGAATGGCCTTCAGGAATGTCCCCTATAGACTCTGCGCGTGAAGAAACAGAATCAACCCTTACAGATTCAGTCTCAGTTAAGCTGTCTGATTTGCGAAATGGGCAGAGAGTTTGTAATCAGACCTAACGAAATGATATCCAAAGATATTTAGGATAAGTGATGTCACTCACTACTTGGTGGAAGGACTGATTGGATGGAGATGTTTTCAGGCAACTGGTTCAACTCTCAGGATCAGGATGGAAATTGATCAGAACAGAAGTTTTTAGGATGGATAAAGCTGTAAGGATTGAAGGGAGCCTTCAGGATGGATGCCTTTTGGGGACTTCGGCGGATAGATGCTTCTGTGTGACCCTCATTTCCATCCTGTCCTTGTAACTTCTTTTGAATCAAGAGAAAGAGAAGAGGGGTACAGAGATATTTCACTTTAGGAACCACCTCCATCAATCAGTCTTCAAGTGCCTTGGAGGAGTGCCCCTGCCCATCAAAGCATAGCTTAAACCTCAACACCTCAGAAAGTCTACAAGATGGAACTTTATCTGTTCTTGACCATGCTCTAACTTGACAATTTTATTCTTTTTTACATGTGTTTGCTAGAATGACATATGTAGCAGAACTTTCTGAGGTGTTGTTCCTTGTGTCTAGTTACCTTTCCCAAGAATCAGGATAGGCATTCCAGGCCCTGAGAGAAGTCAGATATATACAAAATAAATATTGAAATCAAAGTAAAACACACATGACAATACTCCTAAAACGCCCCCACGGCATCAACATGCATCATACTTACGCCATAAATCAAACGCTCGCCTCACGACATAGTCTGGTTTGATAAACAACACATGTTACCATGGAATTAGGATCTAAATGTTTCCAAACTGACCCTACTCTCGGCGATCAATGAATTAATCCCCATGAACCCCTGTTGAGATTTTGACAGGTCAACTGCATTCGTCAACTGATGGTAGACATATTATGGCAAGTCAATGTTCAAACGGCTGAAGATTCTACGATCATGCTTACCGTATCGGTTATAATTTTGGCTCTTCTCCGACAGTAGCGAGAGATTATAGCTGCTGGAGGACTGGCGTGGAATAAGGGAAACTTTAGCACCATCTGGCACCTTGTAGTGTTGCAATGAATTAATTCGTTTATAATCTCCTTCTGTTTTTGATGTCACGTCCTCGTCCTGTAGGATGATGCGGCCCTGGACACCGGTGATCCATTCTGCAAGTACACAATGCCATATTAGCAACATTTTCAAGGTGAGTTTCATCACATTTTTGACAGAAAATCCACAAATTCTCAAGAATTTGCACAATTTTCAAAGAGAATTTAGTACATTTTCAAGGAGAATTCATCAAAGTCTGATGCAAAATTCAAAAATTTTCAAGAATCTGCCCAATTTTCATGGACTTTTTCAAGGAGAACTTGCCATATTCACTTATTAAGACTTCCCTATATTATCAAGGAGTTTCACTATAGCCCTTGAACTGACACTAGGTCTTGTGACGGGACATTAAGCCCCTGTCAATTTCTCAATGAGCAAAACTGCCAAAAATCTTACCTAGATCTAGAGCCTCCCTACGCGGACGAGTGGAATTACTGAAGGGTGAGTTACGGAACAATACGTCTAAGATCTTGTCCTTGACCTGAGATATCGTGTCGCAATCCAACACACGCACACAATGTTCCTGGGCACCATATGTCATGTCATATTCTATCACATTTAGAGTCTGAAAGAAAAAGAGCAGAAAGTATTTTATAGAGGGAATCAACTGGTTACAACTTCTGGCTGACACAGAACCACTACTTGGTCAAGATCAACGCAAAGAGGATAATTTCACTTACAATAGTTTTATAATCTATCTGTTGTCTTATCAACTTGTCTTCAGAGAGTGAATACTTCGCCTCAGACGTCACAGCATCGACTGGTCCCTTTGACACCTGTGCCTTGATCGCTGTGAATAACATGAACAGTGGTTCACCGGCACACTCCTGCAAGAGAAGAGTCAAATTCTAGAGCTCAATGACTGTATCTACACTAAACTGGGAGAACCAACCACAAAACAGACGGCAGTTCTGTGCTTGCCATCACGGCCAAAACACTGGTGACACAGAGAGAAGGATCTGGGCGTAAATAAATGCCCAAAACAGGACAGGCGAAGATTGTGAAACTGGCTTTTCCAAATCTTAAGTAGCCAAAAGGGCTCTCCTTCATGTCGGAGTTTTCTCATGCGAGTTGGCTCTCAATGGGCAATTCACCATTGCATTTCCTTCAGCTTAAGCTGCCCATAGCTTTCTATGGCTAAGTTGCCCATAGAGAGCCAACTTGAAGAAACAGTTACCCATAGCTTTCTATGGCTACATGTAAGTTGCCCATAGAGAGCCACCTTGCGGAAACAGTTACCCATAGCTTTCTATGGCTACATGTAAGTTGCCCATAGAGAGCCACGTTGCAGAAACAGTTACCCATACCAGTAGCTTTCTATGGCTAAGTTGCTCATAGAGAGCCAACTTCTAGGAGAAATCTCAAGTGGAGGCGAGCTCCTTTAGTTATGGCTTCTTGTGCTAAATCCATCCCTATATTCCCTGACACCATGATGTTCCTTTTATTAGGCTTAATTACCTTCCAAACTAATTAATTACCTTTCAAACTAATTAATATTTCAAAGCTCAAAAGAGTTAATGAAACATGTGTTACATAGAAAGATAACAGGCTGCACAAACTCTTCTTTCCATTTGCTAAACTCGACCAATTACCCCACATCAACCAATCACCGACAAATAAAGACTTGTCACTTTCTTAATAGAAATTGACTGGGTGTGATCAAAACTAAAAGAGCATTGATCGTATCGAATCAGTGTGCAGTGTTCTGGAACAACGATCACCGATTAACGGAACTATGGAATCATTTAACTAGAGACAGTGGCAGTTCGTGTGACACTAATTAATGTATATGTTGTACGAAGATAGATTTAACCCTGCCACTGCAGATAGAGGGATCGAAGGGAAGTGGTTGAAAACAAGAGAAGTTTGTGATCCCCAAATTTTGATACGTTAGCATCAATAGACAGACAAGCATTCATCTCCATCCAAAGGCTCACTGCAGAGTTGCTGGATGTCAATCTGTCATATGTCTCACCTTGAGGAACTTGAAAAGTAGGAATGTGAACCAGTTACTGAGCATCTTCTCCGCCACAGACTCAGTCCTCCTCAACAATAACTTGGGATGATTCTTACTCTCCATCGTCTTCTCGATGAGCTCGGCTAACAAAGTCTTCAGGATACTAAAACAAGAGAGGATCAAATCATTCAACTCTGTTGTTTTTCACTCTGTGGGTATACCACCCACAGCAGTACCCTTACATGTACCTGGAAGTCACTGTTTACAGTACCCTTGTGAAGGGTACTGTTTACAGTACCCTTGTGAAGTTCTGGAAAACTTGTGAAGTTCTGGAAAACAGAACTTCCAGACGAGAGCCTTGGATTACGCCAGCCACAGCACAGGACAGGCATCCAGAGGGCAACTGACAATCTAGCTAGGCCAATCTAGCTTTACTTTGTGGCGAGACCAACGATGAAGAAAGACACAACTATGAAGAAAGACACGGTTTCACACCCCTCATGCCTTGTGAAAGGGATAAGCTGACTCCCCTATGCAACTCCATCTATTGGCCTCCACACACTTCCACAGACTGCGGTGTGATTTTCAGATGCACCAACTGTATGGAAGCAGCGGAGTGGAAGACAACAGAGGAACTGCTGAATCTAGTATGAAATGCACAGATGTACTGTAGGGAGGACTTGAGTCGAGAAAATTCATAGCCATCGGTCCAGAATATCTCAACACCTACTCTGTATGGTACTCCATCCTGCCTTGGAGTGTGACGGAGAGAAGAGATGCCACATTCCCTCGATCTCTCATGGAGAAATTCCTGTTGCTTTCCAATGTTCGAATGAAGATCAGGAGGAAAGTTTTGTTGCCGATGAGAGCGTCGAAGAGTCGCAGGCCTCGTTCAATGGAATCCCGGCGAGTGAGGTCGACCTGGAAACGAGGACAGGATGTCAATAGTCATCAAAACCAAACAGGCCTACAACAGCTTCAAACTGCCCGAGAAGTACATGTAAGTGCACGTGTCTCCTCCACGTCAGAGTTTGCTCTCAATGGGCAACTCACCAGTTGGTTTCTGCAGGACTTACGCTGCGACCAGAGACACAAACGGTTGCCCCCAATATTTTCTACAGCAGAGTTGCCCATAGAGAGCCAACTAGTATGAGAAAATTCCCACGCAAAGAAGCACCTTTAGTGCGGCCACTAAGTCACTGGTACAACTATTACACAGCCAGTAGACCTCAAACTCGGAGATCACGAAATGGTATGATATCGGGATCCAAGAGAACTAGTACCTACCTCTAAAGCTTTGCAGACAGGATGATCGCACTCATCAATCGACGGGAACAACACACGCATACAGAAACTTCTGTAGTCCAGGAATGGAATGCCACCAATACTCGCCATCTCTTGTGTCAGCTCAGTCATGTCTGTCTGGAGCTCAGCAAACGCTGGAAAAGAGAAAACTCTCATTAGGCCAAGCTTACATCTTCTTTTCCTTCAGAGCTCATGGATCAGTATCATGATCAGGACCCACAACCAGCACTCTTTTCAGAAATTTCCTGTATTCTGAGGCAACAAGTGAACAACCGCACGGCAGAAATCAAGGGCGGCTTCCCCAAACATTTTTTTTGCTTGCGGCTCTTCATGTGTGCAACACCAAACTCACTTTGAAAAGAACTCGGCTGAATTTTGAGCGAAAAACTTGATGAAAACGATATCCCCCTTTTTTTCTCATCAGCAGCTAATGAGACTATCATCCATTTTCATCTTCAACGAAGTCAAGCTAACTTAATGAAAACATCCGTGATTACCAGTTTACTGATGAATCATTTCAGAGCGTTTTGTTTCATTAAAACTTTTTCACAACTAATTCAATTCCTGATTGTGATGAGTTTTTTACGCCTCAGATTCATTACCCCCAAAAGATGGCAAATCATTCTCATATCTGTTATTAATGAGGCGAGATGAAAGCCATTTAGCTCCCGGTCATTAACTCCATCGAAAAACAAAGAACTTTGAACCGTGACTGACAGCAGCCATTTTGACTTTGTCAACTGAAATGAATATCTGTGTTGATTTGAAAACACTGTGATTCCAAGCAGTACCCCGGAACGTTTTTAACAATTGATGAAATACACAAGACTCTAGCTCACCGAGATGAAATTAACCTGGGTATCTTGCATTTAGAGTATGTCTTTCATGTTGTAAAAGAATCCGCCAACAGGCATAAACGTCTGTTCCTTGAAATCGCATCAAATTTTACTTTGTAGATCAGACGGGTGACTAGATAGATACCTTTTGACAAATATTCAGCATCTCAGAACACATCTGAGGCAGACGTTAACAATAATTTCAATGACGATGAATGCAGTGGATGTCAGAATGCAGAGTGTTGCACAGACACTTTGTAAACAGTATGCGTCTCAGTTAAAAGTGTATTATACACAATCTAATGATGAAATGTGACGACCTGACCATCCCAAATCATTCACTTAAGCATAGCTTGAAGCACAAAAGAAGAAAGACCCAAGCAGTGAAAAAAATTCCCGTCTTCAAATAAAATGTTTTAAAAACCTTATACCTAAATCTGCTAAAAGCAAAAATTGAAAAAATACCGAGCAAGGCATGAGAATAATCCATTACATAGGCAACATAAGCGACAACAACAATGCTATGCTAAAACAAAATACAACACCGACACTCCCATAATGCATCTGGACAAAGCAGACGACATCGGTGAAATATCATTCAAACAGGAAGTGGTATGTTTGTCAGGAAGTGAAAGCGGCAATGTTACCGCCGGGGAGGGAAAAATGTGAAAACTACGATGGTTTTTCAGGAAAATGTTGGGTGGAAACTAAAAGGGCCTGAAAATGAGAAGAGGTCTACACAAAAGGAACACCTAGGGCAGTAATCGAAGAATATTCATGGAATGGCTTGCCATTTTGTGCACAATAGGTCTTTACGGTCATTTTCTTTGAAAGGGTTCGCCATGGAAATGATGGACCCTCAAAGAAATCTGCCGATAATGACCTTTTAGAGAGCATCGGAAAGTTTCTAAAGGGGACCTGCACATGAATTGTCAAGCCAGTCCAACACCAAGCTACAATATAAACCCCTACCCAATGCTATTTCAACCAAAACCCAAAATCAGCCCAAAGAAATGAAAAACATCGAGTAGCATAATCTCGAACATAAAAATCTCAGGTGCCATGTATGGTTGAGATTGAGGTTGAGTACGAACCATGCAGGCCAGTTACCAGGCCTAGTTCAGGCATTAGAGACTGCAAATCGGCAAATGCTGAAACAGGACAAATACAAACCACATGACGAAATAAATCGAAACAAAATACGGCCATGCACAGAGTTTTTGAATTGAACCAAGTCTCTCGTTTCTTGTACATATACCATTACAATGTTTCCCAGTGTTGTGTTGGTGGCATAGAATATGTCTTGGGAAACGTGGATATGTTTACCCTTTCCACATCTAGGGGACACTGCTGGCAATAGGAGCTGTCAGCCAGTTGACCAATAGATGTCACCATGGCCCAAGTCAACGCCTAGCAGACCTAATCATGGTTGATTGAGCACCAATCAGGGGAATTTTATATTTTGTCTGCGAGAACCTTCTTTCCGTTTTTTGCGATAAGTGTGGCTGACTGCTCCTATTGGTGGAGAATTTGGCAACAAAAGGCTGCTGTTGGGCCTAACAACTGCTGCGGGTTCTACAATCAGGCAGTTTTTGATGGACACCATAAATGCCACAGGTAGCTAGCCAATGTTCTAACAGGAGTCAAATATATCGAATGGAACCCACATGAACCCAAGTGTGGAGGGCCAGGGTTGGGGATTCAATTTGGGCAACTTAGAAGTAACTTCACACACGTATTAAGGGCACCGTGAGAGGCAGTGAGGAATGTCCAACATGCTCTTCACACAGATTGGTCGTTTAGGAAGCAGTGGTCATCTTTGAAAAGCAGGCTGCCTGACGCCTGAAGCCACACAGCTCCCTCAGAGAGTCCAACAATTGCCTGCCGCTTTGGCTAAAAGAACATTGACCTAACATCGCCATTCAATTTCACGAGAGTCTAAATCAGCTCAGACGATCAATACAAGTCACTTTTTCTAATCATCCCAGCTTTTTGCCACTGCGACATAAAACCTAACCTAAATCATGCAACAGTTTCTTATTTTACTCGCGTTATTTCTGAAAGGTTAAAGCTCATTTTCTCTGGCAATGCTTCCCTATTTTGTCGACAATTTTTTCTGAGTTGTTACAGTGTCAATTTTTAGCAACATTATAAAATCTAAATCAGTTGGCTGTTCATTTTTTGCAACCTTTATCGCATGAACGTGTTTTCTATCATAAAATCTTTCCACAAAATCCAATTTCATTACTATCATGCTAAAAACACAAAATCCGGCTCAATTTTTCGTCGGCTTTTTTTGGCACATCATGCCACAAGTCTAAACGAAATTTGAAAGCCATCATTAGGCCAGACAAGAGGTAATGAGATTGACGATGAAAAAAACGGCAATATTATAAGAGAAAACGCCGACGACACGCAGTTCCCTGGAGAGCGAGAGTTCACTTCACATCAGGCTGACACAGATCACAGTCAGCTTAACCTGAAACCGATGCGATATTTGCCTGGTACAATAACTCTTTGAGGTAAGTTTTAATAAGCTTCCTGCATATCTAGGGAAGTCGTCTTTGTGCAGCGGCATTGTTGCCGTCTTTTAATTAGAGCGACTTGAACTCTTGTATGTCAGAGGTAACGTTATTGTGCTTTTTGCAAACGTTAACACGTTGAGGATCACGGATGAAAAGATAAGATAATCTGTCTAGGTATTTCCCTGTACACGATCAGTCTATGCTGTAAGTGTAGGTAGTGCTGTAGGAGGAGGTGTATCTGAATAGGTAGAAACTGTGAGAGATGGTGCAATTTTAGAACAGAAAGGCAAAAGAGTGAAGGAAAGAGAGAAGCCAAAATTTCTAGGAAATCTAGCATTCTGTCAGCAGACCTCAATAATGCCTGTAGGTCACTGACACTGTCACATGATGCTTAGAAGGCCGATTATTCAAGCTTATTAAAATAACTCCACTTGAATGACATACACGGGAAAAAAATCATGAAATTGTTAAAAGAAAGGGGAAAAAAATTGACACGTACGACTCATAAAAGCATAGCTAACAACACCAAAACTTGAAAAGATAAATCAGTGAAATCAGTTTGACTGTTTAGCCATGCAAAGCCTATCCTAACATCAGATTTTTGAACTTCAGACAAAATTTGACGCGCTATAAGTTGACAGATAAAATGCAAGACGGGGACAGGAATGGGG
>NMRB01001517.1:129027-176257 GCA_002633025.1 Notospermus geniculatus
TAATCTACTAATTCTGTTCCTGATGTCCCGTTTTCTGAAATGCCCGAAATATGTGTTGAGGGCAATGAAATAGTGGAAAGCTCCCTTGCGTTGTCATCAACATTATGACCCCACATTCTAACCCCATCGACCTCGAATCTAGTTATGCCAAAATGTGAGTTCAGAGCAAATTTGTGGCTATAAAAGAGTGGAGAATGCCTTCTCATTGTGAACATGGCCATTCACAAGACCAGCAACTCAACCCTCTGACCCGGTGTCAACTCACTGGCAAAGAGCCTTGCACTCCTCAGATGGGACATGTCTGTCATAAAATGCTCTCCATTTTCATTCAGTATGACTAGGCTGGTACCTTGGAATCACCAACGACCAGCTATAAGTGTTATCGACAGGTACGGTAATGATACAGGATGACAGGAGGAACAGTTGGAAGTCAATAGAAAATCTCTGTGAATACTTTAACCCTGTGACCTATTGTTCTTTTATTACCCACTTTGTGAGCAGAATACTGTCAGAATCACAAACTTTCTTCACAGGATGAAACATCGAGGTGCAAACATTATTCGGATGAAAAATGATGAAAACCTTAAAATGTTAAAGGGGCCATGATCTCAACATTACAAAACCAGCTACAGTACTTCGTAGCACATAATTTTACCATATCAGGATGTCCCAAAAGACGGCACTTACATATCCTTATACTGTAAACCGTGAAATTTTTGCGTGCGTTTTATTTTCGCGATTTTCGCGTTCAAGGGTCAAAACGCGAACAAAAATCGCGCGAAAATTACTCTTCTTATTATTCTTTTGAAGCTGAAGGGTTCCAATCGCGAATATTTATTCTTCGCGAATTCGTAGATCACCAAAATCGCGAACATTTAGCGTCGCGAAAATATCACGGTTTACAGTACATGTACAGTGCCACTACTGCTACAAAGTACAGTATCTGGGTACATGTGAGAGAAAATTGACGCCAGTGCCACTTTAAGAACCAGATGTGATAAAATGCAAGACATAAGCCAACAACAGGGATCTATTAATACCACTACGAAGTCGCATTTTTCTAACATTCTAAATATAGTTTTTTGACGATGCAGACGAACTGACGAACTCCACAACTTGACTAGACTGATGCTGGCATAATCATTCAGCCGACGAACAACAGCAACGCTGGCCAAAATAAAAAAATCATGTGGTTCCTACCAATTTCATCATAGTGGTGTTCCGTCACTGACGAACCCCTGTCACTGCCATAAAGAGGTGTTTGCCTACCCAAGGACATCCGATATAAGTCTGTGCCATACAAGACTGCAGCGGGATTTTAATAATAGACTGGTTAGTTAGTTTAGAGGAAAAACTATACGGAGGTGGTCTGAGGAAATGTGCGTAAAAACTACCAAGCATTCCGAGTCAAATTCTCCAAAATGCAATGTCTTTGGCATGTCCCTTGATCATGGTGAGTGATAAAGTATCAATAGGGCAGAGATTTTGACCCTTTCCCCTTAATCCATTCAACGTGATAAAAAAAATTCCCAGGGAACACTTTGGTCCAAATTCTCATCTGGAAAAGTGTGCGGAACCACAGCATTTGTTTCCTTTGGCCCTATCAGAGGCAAAATTGACCAGCAAACTATATATATGCATTACATGCCAATGTTAGAAGATATTTATAAGGAAAGGTTGAGGCAAGACCCATACCTTCCTTGCATTCCTTCGCCACGCGACTTTCCAGGACGTCCATTTGGGTCTGCATCCGCTTCATGACCCGATCGCTCTCCTGAGATTTGCGGAGGTATGCGACGACGATGATTATGATGATGAAGAATGCGATGCCGGCCGAGACGCCGATGCCGATGATGATGGGAAGTGGGAGAGAATCGGTTGGTTCTTCATAGTTGACTCGACCGATCAGAAAAGTCAGATTACCAACATGGACCTGAAATCAAGCCATATGACCAGAAAAGTTAATGAAAAGGCCGGACTATCTGTTGACTTAAGGTGGGTTTAGAATTCCATCAATAGATGGCACTTCACCATAAGCGACCATCGTCGACCGCTGTTGGAGGATGTCACACAACAACGTCCAATGGACACAGCTGCACGACCAAATAGTGAACTTGTCTTTAGGCACTGTGGGCAGTGAACATTTCAAGTGCATTTCCTTGTCAATTTCTTCCACCAACTGGCAGGACTTTCTCACTGCCATCCTGTCGGACACTTACAATGACTCTGGGACTGCTCCCTCCATTATCGTTGGGCTGCCATCGCGGTGGTTTACAGTTCAGCTGTCGCATACCAATCGACGTCACGTTGCAGTATCCAGTGCCGATTCTCACGATGATATCCGACTCCTTCAAGGCATGGTTCAAGTTATTACCCTGAAATAAACAACCAAGTGAGAATAAGAAATGGACAGCCTGAGCAGAATGAGGTTTGGATGACTCTCATATCCATATGGAATTTGAATATCCCACTTCAGAACTTGATGGTCTGAAGTGTGATGTTACTTCCTGTCCCAAGGGGTTCTGGCCCTTCTGGTAATGGCTTCCACTGTTCAAGGAACATTTGAAATTTCTGGGAACTTACTCCTTAACTATCGTTAGGCCACAATGTTGCCCCTACATGATTTTTCTTGTTAAAGATAGAGTAGGAGCTGGGCTTCGTGATGGGGAAACAATTGTTCTGTGAGAATTGTTTTTCATGTTGATTTTGCCTTTTTTTCTCGGAACACATGATCAAGTGAGTTTCCCTTCGTATAAAGAACACATGCATTGGGCATGTCTTTTGATGACATTTTTGCCTTGTGTGTGATATAAATAGGCCTTCTTTGCCTGTGGCATTTGATTCAGTTATGAATAATGATTGTTACTTGTACTTGGTATATCATTCTGAATCTTATATTATAGGATTAGCCTGGTTGTTGATTAGAAAGGTAGTCATCAACACCAGAACTTACCTCAATGGTGAGGTAGTCACTTTTACTCTGAAAGAACCTGACACCCTCCTTAAACGGCAGGAACTCTGGGTTCGGATAAATGGTAAACTTGGGTATGCCGGACCCCTGGTTACTGTTATTCCTCTTGACGCGGACATTCTGCATGATGAAACCGTACGGGATCTGCCGGGGGTTGTCGGCGGTGGTGACGAGTCGAGAAGCATTGACGTCGGGCGAGAAACATCGCATGGTCGTGTCGGAGGTGACATTACAATCCTGAAAGAGAAATAAATACGTTTTAAAACGTGATTCACACGGAGAGGCACCTTGCCTTTCCTTCTCCAAACTCAGAGCTGGTACAAACACCTTCCAGATCAAAATTTCCGAGTCGAGCAAAGACGGACGTAGCACTTGAAATCGACGTAGCCAAGAATATCATACTTACACTGACATAGTCCACCCCCCTATGCCTGGCATACATCAGGGGATCCTGCACAGCAGTAAGACCCGTTCCACGAACTTTAATCATGACCCCGCCGCTTAAAATTCCTTTCTCCGGGTCTACCATCGTTACCGTCGGGTTCTTCACGTAGTGGTACCGCTGTCTGTCAAACATCACCTCGGCCCGGTCGAACCTCATTCTGATGTCGCCAGCTTTGAGACGATCAGAAGCAGACGTGATGCAGACGGCAGTGTTTTCATTTGTGCTGCAAGAGATTGCAGAGTGTGAAACTAAAGCGGCCCTTCTTTGTGGGGGACACTGACAGAATACATATTTCAGCCAGAACAATCACCAAAGACACTGGCGAAATTTATCAGTGGTAAAGGGCTCGTGTGGCTCAACCTGCCCAGAAATGATGTAAGCACCTTACCTGATAACGCGACATGGAAGACCTCCCACACTAGCCGTCACGTGACTACCAGCATTCATGTATTTGCCAATAATCGTTAGCTTGGTGCCGCCAGAGACAAGACCAAATGTAGGGCTGATGTTCTGGATCCGAGGTTCCTGCAGAAGAAGGCAGAATGCCATAACCATTAAGTACTGTGTCGTGTTGACACCAGCAAAAACGGAGTTTTTTGACATCCGCTTTTAATCAGTGTCATGAACAAGTGATCTTATAGAAGAATGAAAAGGTTTTCATTCTGGAGATTGCTTAACAATATTGGCCCTAGAGTTCACAGGCAAGGCTCTGAGATGGAAATATTGACACGTATAAGAGCAAAAACTTACCACGTAATGAAAATCAGTTGATGATTCAGCAAAATAGCTTGCGACAACAATTTTGATACGGCCAAGTTTCTCTCTCACGCTCGCACCAGTCGTACACTTGACACTGAAATGAAAGAACACATGCATTAACTCATTCCATTTCCAGTTGCATTGCAGTGCAGTCGGTAACAGGTCCATCCATGCCCCAATGTACAAGTCCCACAGCCATTCACACAAGAAAACTGTTGTGTGGAGGAGTGCCTTTTGGCAAGTGCAGAAAGTTTCAAATTGGCAATGAACTCTGATGAAGTCAAAGAAGGAAGCAACACTTACGTTCTTGCTTGTGAGAAGAAATAAGGTTTACACGGGACACCAGCAACAGTGATACCGTCCTTGATGTCATGCTGGGTCTTGCCAAGGTTCACGCCCTCGATGGTGATGTTGGTGCCGCCCTCTTTTGGTCCAGATTTGGGAGAGAACTGAAATGGAGACGAGAGATACAGTTGCATTCCACACTGTATTAGTCAAGCTGAGTGTGATGGCCTCAGTGAACTTTCAGCCTTGAATATGCTGGAACAAGGAGACTTCAAATCATCCGTACTCACTCGATGAATCTGTGGATTAGGACAAGTTGATGAACTCGACAACCAGTCTCCAGCACATTTCCCACGAATCGTGCAACCAAAGTTGACGCACCATCCACAGCCATATTTGGAGTCAAGGATCAGGCAACTGCCGCAGTTATCTGCCAACGCCGAGCACTTGTAGACCTCAACTGTAATTGAGAGAAAACAGTTAGTGTGAACAAACAAGGATAAGCTGGACAACAAGGTAATGTTTGCCTTGTGTTCGATGTTGATTGGCAGGAGTGCAAGTCATAGCAGATCTAGGACATCATATCTTGGGCTGGACTGAAATCAAGGCTTGCCACACCTACTAAGCCGCAAGAAAAGCTGCAAATATCCTGCCGTTTTTTACCATTTGGGTGTTCAGATGCAGTTTACTTTCCTGATACTGACAACACGAGATGGATATGGAATAGAGTTCTGATGAAGACAGCCTTAACTGGAAGTCACCATTTTTCTCAACTAGAAACTGTCCACCCACATAGGAAAGCTGTACAGCAGTATCAGTGATAAGTGTTCACACAGTGGCAATGAGAATGACTATTAGTTCTGATCAACTTTGAAGCTGATGACATTGGCAAAAGATACAGCTAGATGCCATTAGTTTTTGACTTTGATACACTGGTGGCGATTCTAAGATGAAAACTGCTGAAGTACACCAAATTTCAAAATGTGTATCTTCAGCTAAGTTACTGGTACTGTAATGGTGGCCTCTCTTATTCTAGGCCAAATATGTCTCGACTCATTCATGAGAAGAATATCATGCATAATGAAACAACAACACAACCATCAACATGCAACAGATATTCCGGGAACACACCACACAACATCATCACCATCCCACTGAATAACCAGAAAAAAAACGTCGTCGGTAAAACACTGTCTTCCACACACGGAGTATACGGGGCCGTCGTGGCCAAACCTGATGAAACCGACCTCCCAATCTAGCGTCGCAACATACTCATCAAGCACAATGTTTACCTGATGAGAAAAGTCGGCCAGGAAAAACATACCAACTCCTTTAGATGGGTCATTGTTTTCTATTCATTAGGGAGTCTGTTTCCAAGGCAATCATCGGCTAATGACCATATTAGGTGGAAGGCTATTAGGCGGGCTTCTTGGTCGAACGGAGCTGACTCCTTGGCTAATGGAACCAACAGCAACCGCTCAGATTCGGAGGGCAAATCAAGCATTGTTAGGTTACTGTATCCTGTACTCATCAGGGCAGTAGACAGCCACTGGTTACTGATCATATCATTAGGTCGACTAATAAGCAGATTCATCACAATATATTCTATGGGTGGACGTACATGAGGAGTATTTGATGAGAGGCAGGTGAGAAAGAGGAAACCGCAGAGCTACGTGGCGACGCAGCAAGCAAGAGACCTGGGCTAACTGCACAGAAAGTCCGATAGTGCTACCGGCGCCTATCGCCACTTAGTTATAATGCATTTTCCCATTAACTAAACCACCGATAGGCACCGAAAGCACTATCAGACTTTCTATGCGGTCGGCCCTGGTTTTCACCCTGTTGCACAGAGTAAAGGTCATTGTGACATGACATCATTGCTTTGTTTTGACAAGTTCTCAATGCCTTTCAGGTCTTCTGCTCCAGCACCATCTTTCGTGTAGTGGTTCCGGCTTGTGATGGGTCTCACGTTGGGATGAGATTGCCAAGTGATTGTAGCTGATGGAACTAATTGCCTTTTGGATCACCTCAATATAGATGACTGAAAACAACACCAAAACAGAAGGGATAGGGGAACACAATCACACTGTTCTCGATATAAGTGAAACACAATGAACACTCATGCAGGTGGGCTACAAACTATATGACGACATCGGGACACATCAACAAGTATACACCACATTCACCGCACACAAACAATGGGGCGATCAGCGAAACGGATTTTGATCCGGAGCATCAGGGTCTACCCTAGGAGATGTTTCCGTCTCATTTTTTTAACCGCTGTACCAATATGTTTGAAACCCAAGCTGTAATCCATTAGCCAGAAATATGAAGCGTTAAGTAACCCAGCGAAGCACGACATTGTCTTTCCCTTTTAACAATACAAAGTCACACAAGAAACGTGCGGGTAATGTCATACAGACGGCGATTTTTAACAATAACTATTCAGCAGCACAATTAGTTGAATTACTTTATCAGTCAACGGAAGGACACAGTGAAAAATCTCACGGCGATTCATTACCATCTGCTAGCGATACCTCCTCATCCCCTCCAGGCGAGATAAAAAGACCGAGGCGACAACTTAGTCGAATATTTGATAATTTGATGAAACCCAACACCTTCTTTCAATTTTTCCATTCAAACACAGGATCAGTTAAGCTGATATTGTTTAATGAAGTTTCTTTTACATCTTTGTGACTTCAATTGTCAGTCCATTATAGGATGGCATTTAATTCTCATCAAAGGTCAGAATGCGCTGCCAATCCGTCTGATGCCATTTTTCTTGTCGAAACTGGACATACCTGGGAAACGATAAAAGCCATTTTGATCGGGAACCCATTGTTACTTTTTCAGAAGTAACTGAACAATCTTATTCCATAACCATTACAGTGGCAAGTAGAAGCAATATTTTAGACTTTTTGACTCATTTTGCGAAAAAATTACATGCTGTGGTAACTAGAATTGCTGCTTGTGGTTGCTAGGCAACAAGAACTCCAATTGCGCCTCCTTCCATATGACACGCAGACGTTAATTTTGTTGTGGTCAAAGGTAGATTTTTAGAAAGTAGCACGCCACACATCTGGCAATAAGATATTGTCATTTTTTAATCAACGTACAAAAAATGAACACATCCTAAAGGTATAAGATTCCAGAGGGGAAAATCACCACAATAGAACGGGATACATGTAGGTCGCCATATTACAGGCAAGTCATGGATGTTTACGCAGCTGAAGAGAGTTTCTTTGAAATCACACGACACCTAGCCTCGGATTTTTCCTGAAGCACGGATACCGGTAACACAACGGCCACGTATACAACAGGCCAGAGACGAGACCGACGATTTTTCAATACGGCCTCATTAGAACAACATCTGCCTGGGCTCGGTGTGATCTCGCCAAGTTAAACATGCTATGAAGAATTAATGCGTCGGATGAGTAGATGACTGAATATGGTAAATTGTGATTACGAACTCGGTGCATAAAATGGTGCGATCTCGAGCAAGGTGGTGCGTTACTGAACAATACCTGCTAAAATTTTAATTCAGAAAGAAAAGTATCAAAGCTACACCTGACTTCTGGTTTAATACACCTCAGCACATTATGGATAACCAAGTTTCAATAATTATCATTTCTTGAGTTGCCAATCTGATTGTCAAGTACTAGAGTCAAAAGTGTAGAAAGCCAGATTTTCAAACAAAATTTAAATTATTGTGCATAAAACTGCCGATTCTGAAATCGGTGGAAATTCTCACGTCTACTAGAACATTCAGGACCATCATATGGAAGCATAGCGGTGGGGACCATACAACAGCACAGCCTCTGGATTTGTTGCCAGAAGTAAACATGTCAGAAGCCCCTTCAAGGTCAACAATTGCTTTTCATCAGCAGAATTCCAGAAACAATGGCCTAAAACGGAAAAGTTTTCTGATTTCTGAGGTTTCAATGTGACCCTGATCATCATGTTGGTTTTGGACTAGCACTGAATCATGACCTTTGAAGCATTGACCTCAGATGTTCAAGGTCAACTCATGACTTTTGACATGTACCATGGCAACAAGGGCTGGACCAAAACATCCAATCAAACTCACCCATGCCTGGCAAAGAAGAGAAAAAAGCAAATTACACGTATATGTTTTGAGGGGAAAATGTATGAAAAGAGAAGAAAACTGTAATGTAGAAAGCATGGGAGTGTGGGCTGGAGAGAAACAAGTGTTGGAAGATACTGATGAACAATGGTCAAAGATCTGAGCCTTGTGGGACTCCCTAAAGAACATGGGAAGAGAAGCCACATGAGGGCACTAGGGGAGCAAATTCTGGTGATCAGATCACTTCTTGACATCTAGAACAGGCACGGGGAGACAAGGTTGCCGGGCTCATATAGGAGATGGGCCATATATTGCGAAACTTGGGACAATCAGACAATGAACAAGGACAGAACTGCACGGTAAGGGCTCTTTTTCTTTTATGATACCATTACAACACATCGGCCTTCTTAGCAAGGCATTTTTGGATATTTTGCAACAGATTTCATGAACTAAACCAACTGGGTCAAATCATTGGAATAACATTGACGACTACATCATCTAGAAATGAAACACAAGACAAACGGTCCCATCCATGATACAGGGCTACTCTAACACTGAGCGCCATCTATCGACAGATCGTGCAACAGGTGACGCATAAAATAGCTATTTACGTGTTGCTATTTCTCTGTAGCGCCCAGATCCTAGAAATATGGAGGAAAGAAAGAGTGAGGGAGACGGAGAAGTGAAAACATGAAGGATTGGATCGGTACGATGAGAAGCAAACATGGTCCCTTTAACACCTGTGCTCTCATTGGAGGCCATAATCAAATGAGTTCCCAGGATTTTTAGTGCCAAACTCCCTCAGTTGAAAGAGTCATACCATTTGTGACCCGATCTAGCAAAAATAGGTGCTGGCTGCAGGATATCATCATTGGTCATCAGTTTACTCAACTATTATCACTGATGTCCTTTACTATTGTCAACTTGCAGAGTCATACATTTCAGCTATTGTGTTGTAAGGCTGGTAACCTATTCCTCGTTGCCTACTTTTGCTGGAGCGGGTCACATTTGACCCAAAAGTCGGGGAAGTTTTCACTGGAGCCATGACCCATGTACATGTACATGTATTCCACCCAGCTCAGAAGCACAGGTGATAAAGGACAATGCAGAAGTGTAAATCTAGAGCAAAATTCATATGGTAATCTTTCCTAAAGTGAAGAGTGAAGTTTTGCTCTGACCCCTTCACCCCTACCTACCCTGTATGCCTGTTGGGTTGTCGATAGCCTTGCCTGTCCCCCAGAAGATCTTGAATGGCACGTTGCGGACACCAGTGTCTTCAGGGTAGGAGAACTGCAACAGGATGGAACGATAGGATAAAACATTCACATGTTGCTAAGACGATTACAGTTGGTGCCTGTGAAGGAGGGCAACATGATGCCTTGTGTGAAACGAGGTCACTTGCAGACCGCAACGTCAAAACATTGAAATTCCGTAATGTCGTGCTCAGAGGTGCATAAGCCATGTTGCAGCCTTTGAAAGTCCAACAATAACAGTTAATTCTGTCAAAGATGCCCTGAAGCCAAAAGTTTAAACCACATAGACAAGCTCATTAGTAAGTTTGACATCAAGGAACGAACCTTTGTAGGATCACACCTGATCCTTTTAATCCCAGTACCACCCGCACCGTTGGAGACTTCCAGACGAGCATTCACCTCCACGCCGCCGTCAATGTTGAAGTAACACCGCAGATTGGACTGGAAGTCCTGTAAGGAGAATTGAGAGCAATCAGAATCTACTCCACATCTGGTACAAGAAGTACCTGTTATCAAGTCTGTATTGGGAAGTATGACACAAAAGTGGACGAAAATCCAGAAACAAGTTGCTCACCTTTAGATTGACGGCAGTCACAATGATGTTCTCTTCATGCCCAGACGGTACAAGTATCTTGGTGTCGCTGGACTCAATGCGGGGACATTTACCAGGTCCGATCCTATCGCTCTTCCCAGGGGTCTGAAATCACACAGAGAAATGGAGGAGGCTCGAACTGCATGTACGTGAACTAGGTCAGCACGAGTGTGGTCAAGAACGAGGATTCGAATACGCCCAATGTGTACTGAGAGCCTAAGATACCACTTACATTCTTCCCAGTGACAAGGACTTCGCTCCTGCCGCACACCTCACGATGGTAGACACACCGATGTTTCTGTATGCACCAGTTGCAGGGGTAGTCACTCTGAGTACAGGAGGTGCACCTAGAAAGAGAAAGAGGGGAAGCCATGAGAAGACTGGTTGAGCTACTTCAGGGAGCAGTTTCGAGAAAAGACGTTTCGACAAATGTCCAAGGTATCACCACACCAAGTTTCATTAAAACAGTTGCAGGCATTACAAAACGTGCTCCGCTAATGGATGGACAATGGGTGACGACTATACAGGCTCCCCACTACATGCAGTAAGCCAATGAGGGACCTTGGTTACACTGGTGGGGGTTAATCCTGAGAACAGTTTGGACAAAGGAAGAACAAGACGAGAGACCTTGGGAGGACCAGAAAGGAGTTAATTCTGAAAGCAGTTTTGACAAATATCCTGGCCATCAAACATGTTTAAACGAGGAGCAAGAAGGATCAAGTAATTCAGCTGTAAGACCATCATTACTGCTATGGTCATTACAACAAATTGGTTGATAAAACTTGCAACGGCACTGCTGTTGACCCTTGGGTCGGTAGTAAGATTGACGAGGGGTGATTTAGTCAAGGAACGAGTACATTTCCATGCAGAAGGTCAAATCACAGAGCGTCCATCGCAAAACTTCTTCAGCGCCAAGAAAATCAAATATCTTCAAACATCAAGAAATCATCAGATACCAGTAAAGACACTCATGAAGTTTTCTTGTGGCCAAAGCTTAATGTACGAGACTTAGACAAGAAATGTAGCAATCCATCACCGGCTTAGACTCTCAGCAAACCTCACAGCAATTTCCTCCAACATGATCGAACCCAAGGCTCTACCACCAACAACAGCTTATTAATTTTTCGTTGGTATCTCAGTCTCCTCACAGACAGTTATAAAGCCAGTTATTCCCCGAACAATAGGAGCCTCATTACCTTGAGACTAGGAACATCCTCTGGCGTACCATATCACTGGCTGATCACCGCTTTTAGTCTAATTTACTCTTCTTCACAAAGTTACACTTCGCCTGCGGTTCCGCCACAAATACTAATGTCCGCTAATCCACGCCTAACGTCCTTGTTAACACAACGCGAGTGTGTAGGTATGCGAGAGGCAATTACCAGACAGCATATTGGTTTTGTTATCTTGTGGTGTGTCTCTTCTGATATGGTATCCACTACCTCTGCTGGTTTTTGATCAAGTCGACACTCGCCGTCGGTCATAATTGATTCAGGTGGCCCGAGGATGGAATAACTCCACAAAAGGAGGAAGAAGGCTAACTCTATTATCACTTCAGCTTCTACGCCATTTCAGCTTCTTTGCCATTCCAACTTTATGCCACTTCAGCTTCTTTGCCATCCCAAGTTTGTGCCATTTCACCTTCTTTGCCATTCCAACATCATGCCATTTCAGCTTCTATGCCATTTCAGCACCTTCGCCATTCCAGCTTCTTCACCATTTCAACTTTATGCCATTTCAGTTTCTTGCTGGTCCAGTGTCTATACCATTTCGGCTTCAATGACATACAGCTCCTATGCCATTTCAACTTCTGTTCGATTTCAGCATCTTGGCCATTTCAGCCTCTATGCCATTTCAGCTTCTTTGCCATCCTAACATTGCATATTTCAGCTTCTACGTCATTTCAGCCTCTATGCCATTTCAGCTTCTTTGCCATCCTAGCATTATGCCATTTCAGCCTCTATGCCATTTCAGCTTCTTTGACATCCTAACATTATGCCATTTCAGCTTCTATGCCATTTCAGTTTCTTTGTCGTTTCAGTTTCTATGCCAGTTTCTCTATGATTATCAAGGTACTAGAACCAGCACTGAAAGATCCACCAGCACCAATCATTCCTTTCATGTGCATTCAAGTGAAGAAATGCTTCCAAGACATACATGATTTGTGCCTCTCTCTCTTTATGAAATCAATAGCGAACCTATCATGTCTTGAGTTCTGACAATTTGCGGCCGGAGAATTAATTCAGATGGCTGCCTAAGCTACTTGTCCCCGATATCAATAATCTTTATGAGTCCAATTCTGTATTTGATGAATCCCTCGCCAACCTCAGCAGTCAGGCATGAACAGTTCATCCGAGTGATTGATCCTCCTGCAGCCATGGCTTATAAGCTGCCTGATTAGCCTCAGCTAGCAAGGGTCAGTCGCTAGCAATTGCTACCTAAACGGCTATGACTATTATTGGTAATTTGTGATTGTTACTGATTTCTTTTGATTTGAGGAAGACAGGGTGGAAAGATGCCACAGTGTAAGACATTGACTAAGAGCACAACTCATTGACTACCAGTGTTACTCACTGACTACCAGTGGAACTCACCGACTACTGATGTAACACACCAACTACCTGTGTAACTCAAAGACTACTGATGTAACACACTTGCCTGATATTGGTTTTTGATGTAACACATTGGCTATTGATGTAACACACCGACTACCAGCATAACACACTGGCTATTGATGTAACACACTGACTACCAGCATAACACACTGGCTATTGATGTAACACACTAACTACCAGTGTAACTCATGATCACCAGTGTAACACACTGACTACCAACTGCATAATTTGAAACATAATCATTCACTTGACAATGTCTGGACTCAACTTTCAGGTGCCTCTTAGAGAAAGTTTTTGATTTTATTTCAGCATACCAGGGTCTACCTCAGATGTATAGGTATGCTGTGTTGTCATGATACACATTCC
Organism: Notospermus geniculatus; assembly: GCA_002633025.1. Taxonomy (NCBI): domain Eukaryota; kingdom Metazoa; phylum Nemertea; class Pilidiophora; order Heteronemertea; family Lineidae; genus Notospermus; species Notospermus geniculatus. The sequence continues at coordinate 142,398 of NMRB01001517.1, forward strand.
GCACCACAAGAACAGAATCTCGAGTACAGCCACAGTAGAAAACACACAAGAATCTGAGCTCTAGAGGACTGAGCTGATCTGGGCATACCAATAAGCATCTTGTCTTGATGGTGTCCGAATAAGAAGACAAGTACCATTGAAGACGAAGCATCGCGGTGGAATATTCCGTGATCCGCTTTGATGAGAGTCTCCAAACTGGATCAACTATTCCATGCATATATTCAATATTCACCAAGTACTTGCAATAGAAAATGATCTGGGTGCTCAACAGGAGAAATCTGCCGATGATCAAGTCAGAGTAAGATGGGGTCCAACCATTAGAAGTCACTGACCAACCTAATATATCATTCTTTAGATAAGAAGGCCGAAGTATGGAGAGGAGTTGGACAATATCCTTCAAATTATCAAGAGATTTTTGACAATATGTAGGCGATACCTAGGATTTGTAATGGTACACGATTGAAAATATGCCTAACAACTTATTTTGAATGCATTGTAGAGAGTAAATCGAGTCAAATCTGAAGAATACAGTCCAATCAGCGAGTAGCATAGCCAACCAACCTCAAGTACGGCCTCAATGAATAAAAAGACGAGATAGGCAAAAGGAGACAAGACAATCACTGAGGGAATTGGAGTGCGAGATAGCGTGATCATCCATATAAAGTCTCTGATGAAGTATCTCTATGAATATAATAAGTGATATGGTCGATATGTGTGGACCCAGAGAGATTGGTTTTGTCCCGATCTGAATGCATGAGCACAAAGTCAGGGGGATAATAAAATAGCCATGGTTGCAAAATATGTGAATTGTTCCAGTCCTAGACGATTGCTTGGTGACAGGGGCATTGTATATCGACCATAAACTGCTTAGAAAGGGACAGAATACAACAAATGGGCCTAGGTGGTGAATACAACAGTAGTCCTAAGTGGTGAATACATGAAAAGGATCTTGGTGGTGAATACAACAAAAGGCCTAGGTGGGGAATACAATAATGGGCCTAGGTGGTGAATACACCATTGGGCTCAAGTGGAGAATACAGCAATTAGGCCTAAATGATGAATACATCAAACAGGCCTTGGTGGTGAATACAAAGAAATAAGCCTAAGTGGTGAATACAACAATAGGCCTAAGTGGTGAATACAACAATAGGCCTAAGTTGTGAATAGAACAATTGGGCGTAGGTGGTGAATACAACAAAAAGATCTAAATGGATGGGCCTAAATGATGAATACAACAACTGGGCCTAAGTGGTGAATACAACAACTAGACCACGGTGGGCCTCGATGGTGAAATGGGCCTAGGAGGTGACTACAACAAATGGGCCAAAGTAGTGAATACAACAAATGGTCCTTGGTGGTGAAGACAGCAAATGGGCCTAAGTGGTGAACGCTGAGTGTTAAGTGGAATATAATATTGTTGTAAACAGAGAGTCTCAGCAAAAACATCGAAGTGATAGTGAGGCATCTCTCTGACAATAGCTTGCTTTGACATGAACCCATCTCGGGCAATATGAGCATAACTTACTTGACGCTGAAAAACGCGTTAGATATCTTCAAAGTTCATCAAACCCCTGATGATTCTAGCCTTTGAAGACGCTGTTGCCCAGCTGGTGTGCCTAGCTTCTTACAAAGAGGACGATATTCTTATTCAAAACGACACATGCCCAGAGAGATTGAAGCATTTTGAAGCAGTTTCATGGCCGAGCTTGGGAATACAACACGAAGCAACTGATGGAGGTAAGCCTTTGTGAAACAAGAATCCGAAGCAGTTAACTGACATGTTAAACTTTGGCAAGAACTGCCCAAGAGACCCAAGGCATTCGAGAAAGTTCAGGTTCATAAGTAAGCAGGTTTTATCACTCCATATCTTAACACCTAGTCTGGTACCATCATGTTACTTAATCAGGAAATTGTGCTTGTAAGTTGCTTTGCCTGCCCTGGCAACTAATTCTGAATCGCTGTAATGATAATAAGAATACCCACCGCTGAAATAATCGCATAGGCGAGTGATCACTATGTCTGCCTCAAGCTTGACCTAACCTAATATAACAATGTCCCCATCTAATCTAAGTCGGCAAAAAAACAGCATGTCTGCAATCTTGTGAAAGAAAGCTTAATTCGTTCTGGTCACCTCAGAAAAGGGATTAGCCAGGTTGGTAGAGAAATGGCAGAGGTCAACTAAGGAAGGATTCAAAGAAGGAAAAACATCTGATAATGTAGATCTACCGGAGATGATCATTCCAAGCTGAGATTCATATATAACATGCTCTGCAGACGTTCTTATATTGATGTCTGCTGCAGGCAACAATATCAACTTATGGTATATATGATTCTGATGACTCACTGTAGACACTGGTGTAGATGCTGAGGCTTTATCAGCACAGTCTGGTATCTATACATATTCAGCTGGATTCTGACTGCTTATCAGCACAACCTGGCATTGATATACAAGGTTCTGACTGCTTATAAGCAGAACCTGGCACCTATATTCTCGGTTCTGACTGCTTGTCAGCACAATCTGGCATAAGTAATCAAGGTTCCAACTGTTAATCGCATAACCTGGCATCAATATTCAAGGTCCTGACTGCTTATCAGCACAACCTGGCATCTTATTCAAGGTCCTGACTGCTTATCAGCAGAACCTGGCATCTTATTCTAGATTCTGACTGCTTATCAGCAAAACCTGGCATATGTAGTCAAGGTTCAAACTGCTTATCAGCAGAATCTGGCATCTTATTCTACATTCTGACTGCATAATATCAGCAGAACCTGGCATACATGTATGTAGTCAAGGTTCAAACTGCTTATCAGCAGAATCTGGCATCTGCCTATCAGCACAGTCTAATCTCTATTCCTGATTCTAATTGCTTACCTGGAGAGCCTTGTTGACATCTCATGAGCTAAACCCAGGCACGAAATGCCTCTGTTACAGCTCACCATCCAACCATATGTCCCCCACACCATGGCTGTCCATTTCAGCTCCCCACAGCAACAACAACGCAGCTAACAGTAATTGGCAATCACACAAGCCATGACCATGTCGCGCACAGACATCAAATAGTCGTAACAATGTCAGATGACTACTGACCATTGTACGGCTACTGGGGACCTATGGTAAATACTTCCTGTCCAAGGCTATCAAGGAAATAATAGACCCAAATACAGTGTACTCTACCCATGACTCGACCATGTCAATATGGCCAACATCAATCTGATGACGATCATTTTCTCATTGACATCGCAGGATCCCCAAAACATTTCCCAATGGTAATGTAATAGTACATGCTACACCGTAGGGAACTTGAGAGTTAGTTTTGATTGCAAAGAACCAAAACTTATTGAACCGGATGGCAACAACTCCAAGAGAACAACCTTGCTAAAGTACACACGCCACCTCCGCTTGTCTCAGCAAGCACATTTTGAAGTCCATATGGAACTGAAGACTCAGGAAGGCAAAAAATAAAGGCTGAAGCTGTCAATGGTGAGGCTTGAAAGGAAAATATCCTCCACCATCCTGCCCCCTGAGGCACTGCAGGTCCTCGCAGAGCTATCCTATAACATTCTTCACCCTCTTCAACAATGGGATCAATCAACCAAGCAAATAGTCAGAGAAAAAGATGAGATTCACTGCACAAAAAATACCTTGATGTGACCACGTCTATCAACTCTCGGAAAAAATTAAGCCGAAGGTAGCAATATCCAGGCCAATAAACGATCTTATGCCATCAGTCTCCGCAGCAGTAGGCAGCAACAGGACAATCAGATCAACAGAACGTTCAGGAATATCACAGGGTGGATCAGAACGTTTTTATTCTATCAGGACCACTCAATCATTTGATTAACAAAGGGTATCATGAACGCGGATCCAACTTTTCCCTTAGAGTTTACATATAAATCCCCAACATATTACTACGTAATGAACTTCTTAATGTTTGTAACGAATGGTGTTGTTCAGGATGTGAACGAAAACTAGATGATGCTGAACCCATAAATATCTCGAAATTGAATGGAAAACTACTTTAAAATTCAAGGTGCTCAAAAGTGAAATTATCCACCAAAGGAAATCTATCACCATGCATCCCACGAAGAACGGCTCAACTGAGGTCCAAATGGACGCATTATTTCCGGAGCTGCCCGCTTCAAATGATTTATGCGGAAATGAGAGTATTTTTAGTTCATCTCCTTCTTTCACAGGACAAAGGATTAGAAATGATATGCACAATTTGCGGCCGATCCCAAACTTTAGTCCGCCATGATTGCTTTCTCTGATGTCCAAAAAGAAGTCATATCGAAGATGAAGTTGACCACCAGAGAATGATGGAGAATCTTTTGATGGTTTGTGAAAAAATATTGAACAACTCGATGCCATTGTTACATATCAGAGTTATTACTGGCAGCAGACAATGATTTACTGAACCAGCAGCACAGATAGGGCATATCTGATGCACTTTTACAGCACACACTGGGAGCANTATTTTAGGTTCTGACTGCTTATCAGCAGAACCTGGCATCTATATTCAAGGTTCTGACTGATCTGCAGAACCTGGCATCTATATTCTAGGTTCTGACTGCTTATCAGCAGAACCTGGCATTCTAGGTTCTGACTGCTTATCTGCAGAACCTGGCATCTATGTTCTGACTGCTTATCAGCAGAACCTGGCATTTATATTCTGGATTCTGACTGCTTATCAGCAAAACCTGGCATCTACATGTACATTATAAGTTCTGACTGCCTATCAGCACAGTCTAATCTCTATTCCTGATTCTAATTGCTTACCTGGAAAGCCTTGTTGACATCTCATGAGCTAAACCCAGGCACAAAATGCCTCTGTTACAGCTCACCATCCAACCATATGTCCCCACACCATGGCTGTCCATTTCAGCTCCCCACAGCAACAACAACGCAGCTAACAGTAATTGGCAATCACACAAGCCATGACCATGTCGCGCATGGACATCAAATAGTCGTAACAATGTCAGATGACTACTGACCATTGTACGGCTACTGGGGACCTATGGTAAATACTTCCTGTCCAAGGCTATCAAGGAAATAAATAGACCCAAATACAGTGTACTCTACCCATGATTCGACCATGTCGATATGGCCAACATCAATCTGATGACGATCATTTTCTCATTGACATCGCTGGATCCCCAAAACATTTCCCAATGGTAATGTAATAGTACATGTTACACCGTAGGGAACTTGAGGGTTAGTTTTGATTGCAAAGAACCAAAACTTATCGAACCGGATGGCAAGAACTCCAAGAGAACAACCTCGCTAAAGTACACAAGCCACCTCCGCTTGTCTCAGCAAGCACATTTTGAAGTCCATATGGAACTGAAGACTCAGGAAGGCAAAAAATAAAGGCTGAAGCTGTCAATGGTGAGGCTTGAAAGGAAAATATCCTCCACCATCCTGCCCCCTGAGGCACTGCAGGTCCTCGCAAAGCTATCCTATAACATTCTTCACCCTCTTCAACAATGGGATCAATCAACCAAGCAAATAGTCAGAGAAAAAGATGAGATTCACTGCACAAAAAATACCTTGATGTGACCACGTCTATCAACTCTCGGAAAAAATTAAGCCGAAGGTAGCAATATCCAGGCCAATAAACGATCTTATGCCATCAGTCTCCGCAGCAGTAGGCAGCAACAGGACAATCAGATCAACAGAACGTTCAGGAATATCACAGGGTGGATCAGAACGTTTTTATTCTATCAGGACCACTCAATCATTTGATTAACAAAGGGTATCATGAACGCGGATCCAACTTTTCCCTTAGAGTTTACATATAAATCCCCAACATATTACTACGTAATGAACTTCTTAATGTTTGTAACGAATGGTGTTGTTCAGGATGTGAACGAAAACTAGATGATGCTGAACCCATAAATATCTCAAAATTGAATGGAAAACTACTTTAAAATTCAAGGTGCTCAAAAGTGAAATTATCCACCAAAGGAAATCTATCACCATGCATCCCACGAAGAACGGCTCAACTGAGGTCCAAATGGACGCATTATTTCCGGAGCTGCCCGCTTCAAATGATTTATGCGGAAATGAGAGTATTTTTAGTCATCTCCTTCTTTCACAGGACAAAGGATTAGAAATGATATGCACAATTTGCGGCCGATCCCAAACTTTAGTCCGCCATGATTGCTTTCTCTGATGTCCAAAAAGAAGTCATATCGAAGATGAAGTTGACCACCAGAGAATGATGGAGAATCTTTTGATGGTTTGTGAAAAAATATTGAACAACTCGATGCCATTGTTACATATCAGAGTTATTACTGGCAGCAGACAATGATTTACTGAACCAGCAGCACAGATAGGGCATATCTGATGCACTTTTACAGCACACACTGGGAGCACTGCCCTATCCTCGCTCCATACTTAGGAGATGTTAGCATATGCTCCATCATTGCTCCATGTTCAATCGCTGATACTGCGTGTTCCATTACTGCTCCATATTTATGAGTTGACACTGATATATGGCTCCATTACTGCTCCATATTCAGGAGCTGAACATAAGCATAACATGCTCTATCACTGCTCTATCCCTGCATCCCCCTGTCCTGACACCAGTCAAGGTTCTAAAGGGTGAACTCAATCACAGGTTTCATGTCTTAAAAGTCAAATAAAAACTCACACTTTTCTGACTTCCAAACCAAAATACGAGAGCCGATGACAAACACTTTCTCATAGAGTAGGAAGACACAAAAAACAACTTTGTGAAAAAACTTCCTGAAAGCTGAATCCTTAAAAGTTGCAAAATGCCATTCAAAGATCTGTAATGATTAGCTCAAAAGGTACACCGATACTCTGTGGAGGATGGCGCCGAGACTGAATGAGGGGGTATGATGGAGTGTAGACCAGTGTGGGAGATACTGGGGTCTAGAAGTCATCGATGGTAATGTAATGAATGTAGACATGGGGAAGCCATGACTGCAATATCCTTCAACAGATGCAAGCAAATAATCGACCAATAATGAACGACAGTCAACTCATCTGTGAAAATCATCCAATTACCCAGATTCACATGTCCAACAGGCTAAATTTGACTGATGGCCGATCGCGAGCCACCGATGCATGAAATGCTATGGCAATATTGCCTTCTCATGTGACCTCACGTTAAATAGAAATCAGCGGGCAAAGATGGCAAGGAATCTCATCAAATGGCGACAGGATTATGGGTAATGTTGGAATAAGTGGCGTCCGTGTGGTCAACAGGTGGAAGAAGGAGATGATTTATGACCTAACTTCTTAACAACAAGGCCCAGAATTTTCCATTTTGTCCCCTGATTGTCAATTTTGCCCTGTACAAGATCATGCCAACCTTCCAATAACGTTTTTTTAGCATCTGTCATGAAAAGCTGATGACATGTTGCCAACAATATTGCGATCGCTGGAATTCTATCACGGCTAAAGAAACCTTCCCGACGCACCAGCTGAAGAAAGTGACAGCTTAGCCAGAGGTCTGACTGCATGAAATGAGAATGCACAAAAGAGAAAATGTTCCCAGAATAAATGCCACAGTAGCCCACAGGGCACAACAAAGACGTTTTTCCCAGACTAATTAATGAGATTCTTTCATCCTCAGCTGTGGCGACCTTAAAAATACTTGTATAGGGCAGAGTTCACAAACGACGCAAGGCAACCTAACCCACACGCTGCGGACCCATCTTATCAACTAATAGTACAAACCCGTCAGGCAGCGATGGAATTTTTACGCACCTAATAACTCCAGGGATGAAGTTTTGCAATTAGTGTGTCATTTTTTCTCCGTAGAAATTGTTTGCCTTGCGCATTAATCAGTGGCAATCGCGAGTAATCTTCACTTCTTGACGAGCTTTCGCGGTGGATTCATCAGGGCTGGTTTGCCATACGTTCAGTAAATAAGTCAGCCAAGGCAATGAGTTCCGTAATTCGGGTAATCTTCGTACTTACGGTACGATAGAAATGGTACAATCAGGGGGAGCATTTGGTGCCACGCTAACTTGACCAAAATCCATCATACCAACTGAGAAACTGTGCACTTTTCACATATAAAGATCACGTCTTCTGACTCTGGTGTGGACTTCACATCGATTTCATGAATGGTTGAACAACATTTTCCATACACAGACATACACACATCAACAGGATTTCCTCCAACTCAAAGAAAAACTAACTTACAAGTCATAAGCTTTGAAAGGTCAATTTTCGTGGAGGCCCAACAGAATTACAGGTAACTCTAAGAAGTCTTTCGTGAATGAGACAGAAAGTGCTGCGAGGATTTCTCTCAGATGATAAATTGGGGCCATTAGGGTGCGAACTCGGAATCAAGAAAACTCGTAAATGATTCACAGGTCTTGAGAGATCTTCTTATCTGCCGAAGCCACGCCTGGCAATCATCCGCGGCTCCCTTTCAGGACCAACGCTTTCTTGATGGAACAAGGCCTTTGTGTTTCAACGTAGCAATTCCCTTCTGCACAAGAAGGCTGTCGAAGGCAGTGTCTTGAGGGGGAGGAGAAATTTGGGTCTACATGACAGTGCGGCTCCCTTTCAGGTCAAATTCTTTCTTGATAGAACACAAGGTAGCAATTCCCATCTGTACAAGAAGGCTGTCAAAGGCAGTGCCATGAGGGGGAGAAGAACGTACACCTCCCTTTTAGGTTCTTGATGGTGCATTTCACAGCAGTAATTCGTATCTGCAGGAGGTGTCAAAGATGCTGATGTGAGGGGGAGGGGAAATTTGGGGCCACATGAGAGTGCCCTTACCAGCTGGTGTGCCAACTCGGCCAACATCTGAGGAGACTAGATGACCGAGCCACAGCCAACACCTCTGGTGACCAGTCAAAAGAAATTCTGGCCAGAATCAACAACCCTGAAGACACAGCTGCAGGGAACGGCGGAGAATCTCCAGCAGACGGCAAGTTTTGGCGAACAACAAGATTTACGTGTTGGAATCAGGTATTATGCAGGTCTTCCTTTTACGGATCGAATTAATAGACTCTATCACTCCAAAAGAGCGCAGCACCTGACGGGACAGCGTCATGACGTCCCACACGTCATTTCTGAACGCATGACGTGACTCGAAAAAAAATCCGGTTGTTTCAGCGATCATGACGTCGTGAAACAATCTGATTTTTTTTCGTCTCGCCTCAAAACATCATGAATGACGTGCGGGACGTCTTGGACGCTGTCCCGTCAGGTGCTGCACTCTTTTAGAGGAATATCCTGTATTCAAAGTGGCAGCCGACATGCACCCATCATCCAGCCACATTTTTCTACCACAATGAGTCCCATGCATCTTCAATCAGACTCCCCCCAAATGAACCCACTTGAACGTCCAGCCACCATTCAGGCACGTATAGATTACAGAAAGAGAGTCAATACCATTGCCAAACCAACACAATATGATTGACCCCAATCATATTAAGTCAAATTCGGCAAATATTTGACATGTCTGAGCGGACAGAATATCTGTTATGGTGAATTTCTGACGATTTGTGATGAAGTCAAAGATATCTTATTTACAAGAGAGCAAATAGCCTTGATTATTTTGCAAAGGCTGTATTTGAGTAAGGTTGCTGCGGGTCTATATCTTTCAAATGCAAATTCCCCCAGTTCTGCCTCACAGTGAGCAGGCCATGGCAGCTTGGAATATGAATTCAAAACGCAAGACTACATCAGTATTCATATGAGAAGAATCCACAACAAAGTGGTTAAGACAGTCACCTTTTTTTCACCCACAGCAAGACAAATATTCTCTAGTCAAGAATTCAGTCTGCAAGAATTTTCCCAAAGCGATGACCAGCAAAGAACATTTGAACTTTCAGTCGACCAACACCAGATAAGAAGTCCAGGCACCATTTTTTCAAGTTGAACATCTTTTGGATAAGAATGCAAATCCTCAGCCTGCCTCATGATACCACAAAGCTTTGGTCTCCTGATGGCTATTTGACTTATGCATAGGCTCCTCATTCTATTTCTATTTATCTTCGTGAAATATGAGGGATTTTGTGACAGGAATCTGAATTCAATCGCGGAGTCGTCTGGCATATTCCAGAACAACGGAAAGCCCGGAAAAAATGCAACTTGTAGATTTAACCCAACTGATCTTTCACAATGTTGTTATGCCAAGAGTGAAGCCAGTTTTTGATGTCCCGTTTGTCAAAAGCACTAGGGTCGCTGGATTTGATCCCGCCAGCAACAAGGGGCCGGTGATAAGAGCCAAACCAGTGCAACAGATGCCCAACTTCACATTCAGAGTTGGGCCTCTCATTCATTGTGACACCACCAGCAACACATGGCGGCACAATCCAAGCTACATCACGTCCAATCAGACAGAGACAGACTCCTTGGGCGAGTGATTATCTCGAAGAAACAGGCGTAAATTTCATTGGGACAAATGCTAGGTACCCATCGCCTGAGCGGTCTTTTGCAAAAGATCTGATAAGCAAATCACAAATTTGTGAATCAGCATAATGAATTGGAAATTACTTCTAATATCGCCATGGTAATCTAATGACCACATGGAATAATTGAAAATTAGGGACTGAGGAGGCATTTTGTGTGATATTCCAAAGACAATATTTTGTGACTTAGCACACCTTTCTTATCTTATGACATTACTCTCCTGTTGTGATCAGGACGGCGGGAAAGAATGGGAAACGACAGCAGCATCTGTTACCCGGACAGATCTCACTGGCAGAAGAATTGAAGAACCGTCTGCTCCCAAATTGTGAAGGCCTGAAATTTGCTCATTTGATGACGCCATTCAGCAACGTTTATCATGTTACTGATGATTTGTAGGTGACTGAAAGTGGTCGTCATGCAACATCCAACATGGCTGACAGTTGGTCCTTCACTGATCACAGATGATGGAGTTTGGGGAGGGGGCGGAAAAAGTTTAGTACCTCACAAAAGTAGGGCCAACAAGTCATAAATCTTCTTTTTTTTTAAACACAAATCAGGCATCTTTCAGGAGTCGGAACAGCTCCAAGCCAACAAATTCTAATTCTTTCTCCCCTCATCACCTCTCGACTTTGTGAATTCAAAAGTCGAAGATTCGCACCATGACACGTCATCTTTGCAAGAAATTTGGGATAAACACGGCTTTTTTGATTTCAGGGCTTGATGAAATGTTGATCTTCTCACTAGAGTAACAATCAAATCAACTAACTCACCAATTGATTCAGCTCTCAATCCGTTCGCTTCGGTGCAAACACCACAAATCTTAAACTCAAAATAGAAACACAAAATTGGGTTCACGGGGCAATCAGTTTCCAATTAGCCAGAGTCAACCCGTTATTAGGGAGAATTTTATCAAATTCTCTCCTGAACCAACCTAATCAAAAGTTCAGGGGAATACACCTCCCTTTTTGTCCTTCACTTTCTTGATGGAAGTCGAACCTTAGTGCGTTTCACAGCAGTAATTCGTACCTGCAGGAGGTGTCAAAGATGCTGATGTGAGGGGGAGGGAAAATTTTGGGCCACATGAGAGTGCCCTCACCAGCTGGTGTGCCAACTCGGCCAACATCTGAGGAGACTAGGACACTGAGCCCCAGCCAACTGGCATGCCAACACCTCTGGTGACCAGTCAACAGAAATTCAGGCCAGAATCAACAACCCTGAAGACACTGCTGCAGGGAACGGCGGAGAATCTCCAGCAGACGGCAAGTTTTGGCGAACAACAAGATTTACGTGTTGGAATCAGGTATTATGCAGGTCTTCCTTTTACGGATCGAATTAATTCAGAGTGGCAGCCGACATGCACCCATCATTCAGCCACATTTTTCTACGAATGAGTCCCATACATCTTCAATCAGACTCCCTCCAAATGAACCCACTTGAACGTCCAGCCACCATTCAGGCACGTATAGATTACAGAAAGAGAGTCAATACCATTGCCAAACCAACACAATCTGATTGACCCCAATCATATTAAGCAAAATTCGGCAAATATTTGACATGTCTGAGCAGACAGAATATCTGTTGTGATGAATTTCTGACGATTTGTGATGAAGTCAAAGATATCTTATTTACAAGAGAGCAAATAGCCTTGATTATTTTGCAAAGGCTGTATTTGGTTAAGGTTGATGCGGGTCTATATATCTTTCAAATGCAAATTCCCCCAGTTCTGCCTCACAGTGAGCAGGCCACGGCGGCTTGGAATGTGAATTCAAAACGCATGACTACATCAGTATTCATATGAGAAGAATCCATAACAAAGTGGTTAAGACAGTCGCCTTTTTTCACCAACAGCAAGACAAATATTCTCTAGTCAAGAATTCAGTCTGCAAGAATTTTCCCAAAGCGATGACCAGCAAAGAACATTTGAACTTTCAGTCGACCAACACCAGATAAGAAGTCCAGGCACCATTTTTTCAAGTTGAACATCTTTTGGATAAGAATGCAAATCCTCAGCCTGCCTCATGATACCACAAAGCTTTGGTCTCCTGATGGCTATTTGACTTATGCATAGGCTCCTCATTCTATTTCTATTTATCTTCGTGAAATATGAGGGATTTTGTGACAGGAATCTGAATTCAATCGCGGAGTCGTCTGGCATATTCCAGAACAACGGAAAGCCAGGAAAAAACGCAACTTGTAGATTTAACCCAGCTGATCTTTCACAATGTTGTTATGCCAAGAGTGAAGCCAGTTTTTGATGTCTCATTTGTCAAAGCACTAGGGTCGCTGGATTTGATCCTGCCAGCAACAGGGGGCCAGTGATAAGAGCCAAACCAGTGCAACGGATGCCCAACTTCACATTCAGAGTTGGGCCTCTCATTCGTTGTGACACCACCAGCAACACATGGCGGCACAATCCGAGCTATATCACGTCCAATCAGACAGAGACAGACTCCTTGGGCGAGTGATTATCTCGAAGAAACAGGCGTAAATTTCATTGGGACAAATGCTAGGTACCCATCGCCTGAGCGGTCTTTTGCAAAAGATCTGATAAGCAAATCACAAATTTGTGAATCAGCATAATGAATTGGAAATTACTTCTAATACCGCCATGGTAATCTAATGACCACATGGAATAATTGAAAATTAGGGACTGAGGAGGCATTTTGTGTGATATTCCAAAGACAATATTCTTGTGACTTAGCACACCTTTCTTATCTTATGACATTACTCTCCTGTTTTGATCAGGACAGAGGGAAAGAATGGGAAACGACAGCAGCATCTGTTACCCTGACAGATCTCACTGGCAGAAGAATTGAAGAACCGTCTGCTCCCCAAATTGTGAAGGCCTGAAATTTGCTCATTTGATGACGCCATTCAGCAACGTTCATCATGTTACTGATGATTTGTAGGTGACTGAAAGTGGTTGTCATGCAACATCCAACATGGCTGACAGTTGGTCCTTCACTGATCACAGATGATGGAGTTTGGGGGAGGGGGTGGAAAAAGTTTAGTACCTCACAAAAGTAGGGCCAACAAGTCATAAATCTTCTTTTTTTTTTACACAAATCAGGCATCTTTCAGGAATCGGAACAGCTCCAAGCCAACTAATTCGAATTCTCTTTCACCTCATCACCTCATGACTTTGTGAACTCAAAAGTCGAAGATTCGCACCACGACACGTCATCTTTGCAAGAAATTTGGGATAAACACGGCTTTTTTGATTTCAGGGCTTGATGAAATGTTGATCTTCTGACTAGAGTAACAATCAAATCAACTAACTCACCAATTGATTCAGCTCTCAATCCGTTCGCTTCGGTACAAACACCACAAATCTTAAACTCAAAATAGAAACACAAAATTGGGTTCACGGGCCAATCAGTTTCCAATTAGCCAGAGTCAACCCGTTATTAGGGAGAATTTTATCAAATTCTCTCCTGAACCAACCTAATCAAAAGTTCAGGGGAAACTCTAAACTAGATCTGAAGGACGTGTAATCCTCTTCCATTTAAATACAAAGCTAATTCTTCAATTTCTTAGTCGGATTTCGCCTGGTACATCGATAGACTGGTTGGAAAAGAACTCCAGGTTGAGGAGGCCGTGCGTTGATCACAGGTGAAGTCACGGTCGTCAGGCACGTGTGAAGCAGCTCTCGCACTCATTAATCAGCCCTGAATGAAATGGTGATCCACTCTTAGCGTATTTACGCAAAAACCATTATCAAACTGAAGCTCCTAAACCGTCATGTTTCGTGAAGTAATTCCAACTCCTTGACGTAAAATCCAACTTCAAGACACCATCCAAGTTCATTTCACCCGTTCGGTTCTCCACATACGATGCCAAGTACGGATGTTACACCAGCTCACGCAAATTTGCGATGAAACCGAAATTCAACGAGGATTTTTTACTACGGACGCGCGTTGCCGTTTAATGACCTATTTCATTTGACGGCACAAATCTTGTCACAAACTGACAAGACAAGCAGTTCAGGATGTAAGCAAATGGATGAGAACAATGGCAATGAAGTCATTATCCAAATGGAATGGACAAAACCTCGCCATCGTTTAGTCATCATCAAACCAATTGACACCGCATTAAGATGGGTTTTCGGATGAAAAAATGACGGGGAACAACTGCTTGGCTTGGATGGCCGGAGATACGCTGACAGGGTGATGACTCGGTCACTGAGAAACTAACGACGCCCCGTCCAGGGCCTCGGGCTGTCATGATGCCTGCAGAAACCAGCCAGTATCTAGTCCATATCTGGTGTCATTTGGCTGGCAGACAAAACAATACCACTCTGAACATCAAACGGAGCTGTACAACATTGACAGACAGGCATACATTGAAAATCTTCAATAAAAGCCATCGGGACCTTGTTTCTTCTTAATCAACACAAATAACGGAAGCCATATTTCCATCACAGTGGCAAAAAAAATGCAGGAAGTGTCTCCCAGCTGCCCCCATGAGGCAGATAAAGCGTGGATGTTTGAACAATGACAACATTCTGACATTATGCTCGAAACACAGAGAACATAAGTCAATGGTAAAATCATGGTTTTTTTTTATGTTTCTGTATCAGGGGGTGGAGGGAGGATGGAACTCTCCACCAAGGAACAAAGGATACTATTAATTAACTATATTGTGATATTTACGATGGCTTGGGGTGATAACGTACAGCACCTGCCACGGAAGGGAACCCACTGAATCCTTCATTACATAGGGGAGACGGGGCTGGTTGTAACACTTTTTCTTTTGAGGTCGATTACTTCCTAATTACAAGAGGTATTTATAACCTGCTTGGTCTTTTGAATATTTGATATCAATGGTCACTTGTGCACTAAACAAAGTTTAGCCATCTCTATCCATCTCTCTGAAAAATGGGTCCAAAGTCGAGTGGTACCACCTGCCCCGTCAAAAAATTTCGGGGTTGGTTGTAACACATCTCATAAAGTGAGCATGGCAAATTTCCCTTTACTTCTTCATGTGTTTTTTAAAACGACACGGGTATTTGTCTCCTAAATAAACTTCTAAACACAGCAAATCCATTCTTCTTACAAAAAAATAATCGAATGAACAGTCTATAGGATGAGGGGTGAGGATTGATGAAAACCTTAATTTTGCCTATCTCCAAGTGGTGAGGTAAGCAATTTGTTTTTTGCCATTTTATCAAAACCTGAAAAAGTGAGATAGGCAAATATCTCAGCAGGGTGACGATGTTACCAGGTTTGTTACAACCAACCCCACCTATAGTTCAGGTCAAATGTGGGCTGCAATACCAAAGCATGTGGAAGTGGGCCTTATCACTCTGGACCAGTTACAGTGGCAAAAAAAATGCAGGAAGTGTCTCCCAGCTGCCCCCATGAGGCAGATAAAGCGTGGATGTTTGAACAATGACAACATTCTGACATTCTGCTCGAAACACAGAGAACATAAGTCAATGGTAAAATCATGGTTTTTTTTCATGTTTCTGTATCAGGGGGTGGAGGGAGGATGGAACTCTCCACCAAGGAACAAAGCATACTATTAATTAACTATATTGTGATATTTACGATGGCTTGGGGTGATGGCGTACAGCACCTGCCACGGAAGGGAACCCACTGAATCCTTCATTACATACTGTGCAGCGGCTCACGCTTCAAACTGCAGTGTCGGCTAACACTAACAGGATCTGAAGTCACTTCATCATGATTTAGACACATTTAATGCTGATATAACCGTAAGTGAGGATTTTGCCATGTATCCCATAAGAGGCCACCAAGCTAATTCTGTATGACCATCAAGTAACTTGGAGAGTTGACCAGAGATAAAGTACTTGCGGAATGAGAGTAATGGTCAGTCATCAGAGTTCAGACAGTTCGGTATCTAGAATCAACCCAATGTTTCCTGCCGATATATCTTTTGCAACGATAATGGTGTCCATGATGGTTTTTGTTATCTTAGGAGATGATACAAACAAATGTATCTGATGGGTGATGAGGAGGGTATCTTGTTATTTGGACCGGTGGCAATCAGTTTTAGAGGCCAAGAGATGTGGCCTCTGATATTGGAGTCTTCCGAAAGGGTACCAAAGTTGAAAAGATAGAACACTTGGCAAACTATAAAACACTTGGCAAACTATAAAACACTTGGCAAACAACAAAACACTGACACTCACTGAGATGTGGAAGAGACTGAACGGCTGTGTGTCGACTTCACCATGGGAATAAAGGCAATGCTCCAGGGGAGTTTTCACCTGAAGTTGGCTCTGTTTGCAACTCATCCATTGAAAACTATGGGCAGTCGTTCGTGTCATTGGTCTCAGCCTAGGTCGTAGGTCACCAACAATGGTTAATTGCCCATTGAGAGCCAACTCACACGAGGACACTCTCACATGGAGCGGCAACGTATAAAGACTTCAAACAATGAAGATAGTCATGACTCAGTCAGTCAAGACGGGCCGCGACCACCAAGCCTCTCTCCCGTCTCCGCGATCCTCTTCAGGTGATCAGTTTGTCAGGTCATTACACACACAATCAGCTCAAAATCAGAGTCAAAGTCCCCAGAGCATCGATTTTTTGGAAAGTCAATTCGGACATTCAGATGCCCTTTGGTACAAAGGTGGCCGGTATCAGTGTCAATATATGTGAGGAAACTCAGCCATTCCCAGTGGATATTCAAGGAAATATTAGCTCTGTTACAACCTACCCCTGTTACAACCAGCCCCGGTCTCCCCTACTGTGCAGCGGCTCACGCTTCAAACTGCAGTGTCGGCTAACACTAACAGGATCTGAAGTCACTTCATCATGATTTAGACACATTTAATGCTGATATAACCGTAAGTGAAGATTTTGCCCTGTATCCCATAAGAGGCCACCAAGCTAATTCTGTATGACCATCAAGTAACTTGGAGAGTTGACCAGAGATAAAGTACTTGCGGAATGAGAGTAATGGTCAGTCATCAGAGTTCAGACAGTTCGGTATCTAGAATCGACCCAATGTTTCCTGGCGATATATCTTTTGCAACGATAATGGTGTCCATGATGGTTTTTGTTATCTTAGGAGATGATACAAACAAATGTATCTGATGGGTGATGAGGAGGGTATCTTGTTATTTGGACCAGTGGCAATCAGTTTTAGAGGCCAAGAGATGTGGCCTCTGATATTGGGGTCTTCCGAAAGGGTACCGAAGTTGAAAGATAGAACACTTGGCAAACTATAAAACACTTGGCAAACTATAAAACACTTGGCAAACTATAAAACACTTGGCAAACAACAAAACACTGACACTCACTGAGATGTGGAAGAGACTGAACGGCTGTGTGTCGACTTCACCATGGGAATAAAGGCAATGCTCCAGGGGAATTTTCACCTGAAGTTGGCTCTGTTTGCAACTCATCCATTGAAAACTATGGGCAGTCGTTCGTGTCATTGGTCTCAGCCTAGGTCGTAGGGCACCAACAATGGTTAATTGCCCATTGAGAGCCAACTCACATGAGGAAACTCTCACGTGGAGCGGCAACGTATAAAGACTTCAAACAATGAAGATAGTCATGACTCAGTCAGTCAAGACGGGCCGCGACCACCAAGACACTCTCCCGTCTCCGCGATCCTCTTCAGGTGATCAGTTTGTCAGGTCATTACACACACAATCAGCTCAAAATCAGAGTCAAAGTCCCCAGAGCACAATGAACCACTCATTAACTTAACGATGATTAGTATTAAGATCTTCACCTGACTTAACAGAGAATCTCATTATTTTTCTCAAGTGGTCCGTCTTAATGGACAATGGTCGCGGCTGATACGCCGGCCAATCGGGGCATTTGATTCCAATTGTGGTAAATGATGCATAGCTAATAAAGATAATCCTGGCGAGATTTTAACCTCATTTTTCAAATCACTGATTGGACCGAGACTTCCGCTTCATCAGAAACCTGAATTTTTTATGTTTGTTGTTTTATTACATAACAGATCCAGTTATAAAGGACTTGGTCTCTTTATGGTGCATTCCCATCCAAAAAGGTGCTGGAAACTTACTTTAGCATCAAGCACCGTGCTTTATGACAAAGATAAGGCTCATTATTTTGCAAACATAGCATACAGGAATGAATTATTCAAACACATAAACCAATTACCAGAGTAAATTTGCAGCACGCCACTTCATAATTACTTTACTTGAATTGAATATCAGCACAAAATGTTTCATGACACACGCGCACCGAGATGAAGACTAAACGGCTCAGAATCGCCGGCATGGTGTCTCCAAACACGGCAATCATTTTCCAGAGGTTGATACAAAGGTTTGTTATCTCTCAAACTCAGGCCAGACGTGACTGCGGTCTTGCAGCCATTAACGATCATTATGTAAATTGGACGGAGCTTGTTTCTTTAGAAATTCTTGATTCGCTGGCAATTTTATGGCCAGTAGTCTGAGGGAGATGTATTAGGTAATCAAAGAATAGAAATGGTTGTTTTACCAGATTAGGTACATGTAAGGGAGGATATTCTTTCTATGGTTAGAGACTTGGATGCATCATCTTCTACACTCGGGAGCATGACATCAAATATACATCAACCCTGCCTCAAACATGCATCACTATGTGCATTTATGAGGCATTGCACAATTCATGCCTCCATCCAGAACATGCTTCATCAAGAAACCTTACCAACCAAGACAGCAACCACCAAAACCAATTCCTGCTGTGGTGGTCATGTGTCATTACCACAGCATTTTTGAGGTATATGCACAGAATATGCATCCATTCAGAGCATGCTTGATGCAGGAACTCTTCCAATCAAGACAGCAATCCTCACAGATCATTTAACACTTTTATTCTACAAAAATATACTTCATGCTTTTGGAAAATGTAGGGTACCCTCAGGCAATATTGGTTATTTCTGACAGAGACATGGGCAGAAAATGACTTTCTGCTGACTCAGCATAATGCCCAGCTTTCAATTACAAATATATCATCACACAACAATGTCATCAACAGTTGCCGATTTCGATAACTGATGATGATTCGTACACAAAAAAACGTCACAAAATGGTGACATCAGAAATCAATTTTTCAATCTCTTTTGTCAGTTCAGTGACAATTTCAAAACGCATCTGTCAGTATTCAAGTCGTATGGTGACTCATAAAACAGGGATTGAGAGGATGGCACCACTGGTGTGTGCCATCGGATCAACGGAACATGCTTTTTGTGGTTGGTATGATTGAATCGTGGTGGAATATCGAAAGGATAGCAAACTGTGATTCATTCTGAAGCAGAACTGAGATTTCAATAAGAATCTGTCTTCAGCATTTAGACAACATTGGACTCCACATTTCCAAATGAAGATTAGTTGCTGGTTGACCAGTTCTGAGGCACCGAAGATCTTGGCCTTACATCTTCTAAGACTGAGGGCCGTATTCTAGAAGCCTCCTTAACTCTAAGGTCCACTTTAAGCTTTTGTATTCTGCCCTGTAAACAATAGCTAAAGGTAAACCTTAGAGTTAAGGAAGCTTCTAGAATACGGCCCTGAGAGTAAAGAACAAGGATCCATCTCCTCATCAAGCCAAGGATCCACAGTCTTTGTTGGTTGAACAGCTCCAGGATTGGCACAGAGGAAGCAGTACAAAGGTCCTTGACTTCATGTCTTCTCTGAAAGGGAATAAAGCGCCAAGAACTCCCTCTAGGGATGGGCTGGCACTTGGTATTGGCCTCTAGCCAGGAAGGCACCAGTGTTGGCAATCATGCCAGCTTTTTGCTGCATGACAATCAAGAAAATTTCTCAACTTTTCAAGTGAAAGCAGAACACCTGACCACTGGCAAGAAACTTCCATCACTTCCTTTAGATTGGAGCAAGAAGTTATCTTTTTCTAAAGCAACAGAATCGAGTGATCATTTCTCTGCTATGTTTTTCACAAGACACAGCTTCCTGAGCTCCTTAATCCCTTTCAAGACTTCGCGAGGACCAGGTGACGGCTGTAATGGCCGCTATTCATGTGGATTGATTTAGCGTCCTACCCACCTGATCAGCAACAGATCTTACAACCAACTAATGAGCTGTATTCAAAAATACGTCTGGTAACCGCCGAGATGACAAACTTGGAAATCTCAAGACCGTCTACCCGACTTGAACGAGGGGCACTTCAGCCAAGATTTGATCCAATTTGATAATCTGGTCCACTCAAGAAATCTGGAAAACCCCTTGAATATTGAAATTTCATTGGCTGACACCACAATTCCTGGAAATACTTTAGTTAAGGGTTGCCCTTAGCTGAGTATGCCCTTAGTTTGTTTTATGCATACACCTTTAGTATGGCACTTGGTAAAGTGAAATCCTTAGACTTTAAGGGTAAGTTTTACACTTAACTTAAGGAAGTTTTATGCATATGGCCCCTGGCCTCTAGTCAGGAAGGCACCAGTGTTGGCAATCATGCTGGCTTTTTGCTGCATGACAATCAAGAAAATTTCTCAACTTTTCAAGTGAAAGCAGAACACCTGACCACCAACAAGAAACTTCCATCACTTCCTTTAGATTGGAGCAAGAAGTTATCTTTTTCTAAAGCAACAGAATCGAGTGATCATTTCTCTGCTATGTTTTTCACAAGACACAGCTTCCTGAGCTCCTTAATCCCTTTCAAGACTTCACGAGGACCAGGTGACGGCTGTAATGGCCGCTATTCATGTAGATTGATTTAGCGTCCTACCCACCTGATCAGCAACAGATCTTACAACCAACTAATGAGCTGTATTCAAAAATACGCCTGGTTACCGCTGAGATGACAAACTTGGAAATCTCAAGACCGTCTACCCGACTTGAACGAGGGGCACTTCAGCCAAGATTTGATCCAATTTGATAATCTGGTCCACTGAGACATCTACTTAGCAATTTTGACAAGATGCTGAGAGCGAATAGTGAAATTTAGGCTTCTCTCACTCTACCAAAGTGGATCCTTAAGTTTTCCAACTATTGCAATGACAGAGGAGACACCCTCCTCATCACATCAGGACTTGGATTCAATGGAATCAAACTCTCCAACTCAGAGGTGTGGGTGAGGCAGCTTCAACTTCACCAATCTGATGGGATTCTGACAGTCTGACAACAGTCCAACACACCTCTGATGACGTTCCAACAGGGCTCTGACAACCTACAACATTCTAACAGGCCTCCAACAGTCTGATAACTTTCCGACAGACCTCTGACAATCTCCGACACTCTGACACACCTTCAACATTCCAACAGACCTCTGACCATCTGATACACTTCTGACAGGCCTCAGACAGTCCGACACCACTCTGACATGCCAAATTGACACCAAAACAGAAACACTTGAAATTCGAATAAGGAGGGTTAAATTTGATATCCAAAATCATAATACCCTTTTTAATCTGAAAATTTAATGAGAAAATCCCTGCTGAGAAGATTCAGGACCTTGTAGATTGAGTTAATTACTAAGTGAGGAATCCCATTGTTAACAAAGACAGGATCAAGTAACAATTAATTTGTGATCATTGTTCACATAATGATTAGTAAACGGCAGCGTGTTTGACATCAGCCATATTGGATAACAAATATGTCACAAGATGAAGACTAGAGTCCCCGAATTCAGGTTTGAATTTCACTTGAAAGAGAATATTAATGACCCTTGGGGCTATAGGATATTATGATGAGATTTTTCATAATATTATTTCACTTCTGTCAATCACTCAGAAAAGAACTTCTTCAGAACATCTTCTACTTGAAGAAAACTGGCTTTAACCCTTTTTAGTTCCGTTGTCATAGTATTTTTGAGGTAAGACGCTGAGAAATGAAAGCTAGTCATTCCACATGATTATGTAACAATTTCAAGTGATTCTCTTCATCACCTGTAAGGTGCTGCCAGTGTTCACTCTCTCTGGGACATGGCCTTCAGACAGCGAAGACTGCACAGCTGGATATCTCAATCTGTGCTTCCTCTATGCACTACAGGATGTAGAGCTGCTACCCTTGGATTAAAACTGAATCTTTTTATACCGTCTTCAGACTTTTACTTCGGCATGACAAGCACCTTACCATCTGGAACTTCACCAGTTTTCTTGGGATCTAACAATAAAGTGGCATTACAATCAATGTTTTCCATCACATCTTTGAAATAGTATCTCAGACATGGCTAAGATGTTCAAAGGGTCTAAATTAAAGGATATCAATGGAAATTAATGATCATATTGAATTCTCTCCTAATGAGGAGGTTGGTGCTGGTATGAAATGACTAGTGTCGTATGTCAGAGGCACGAGGGATGATATCTGATGAAATGGGACCCTGAGGAATCCTGTAGGTTCTATATGGAGGTAAATAAATATAGAATGGCTGGCACAGTAATAATCTGGGTTCTTTTACACCCTTCCTATAATTGATAGAGGACTGGGTAATCAGTGGTGACTGGAGTGAGGAATTGTTAGCCTTCAAATGGCCACTACAAGAAGAATACCATCATGTTGGCTGCAGTTCTGAATTGGAGTCAAATGGGAAATACTCCCTTCAGCCAGTTGAGAATTTGACCAGGTATCGAACCTGTGCCCCCCGAACACGAGTCCAAAGCCCAAAGTCTGTGCTCCGTAGGTAGGCCCATGTGGTCTGAATGCCCATTTGCTTTCATTCATTGAACACTGTGATACAGAGGATGTAAACCTGAACTTACTTCAATGTCACGAAAACTCCTTTAGTCTTTTGCTAATTGATTTTCATTAATGAGATCCCTGCCGTGTTTTTTTATTGATTATCACATGATGTGATCAGCGGGATCCATCATCCAAACAATACCATTATTTTTATCAATATTGTCAATACCTTTGTTGATTGCACTTACAAAGCACCTCCCCATCTCCTACGATCATTCAGAAGAACATCGCCAGGGTGCCGCCAACGCTGCGGCACGACAGCTCGCTACAAAATGGCCAATGTTGCTGTTGATTACCCAGCAGTCAAACATCCATTGAACTGCCGCGATCGTCCATCACCAGTCTGTCCATCACAACACAACACCTCACAAACTTCAAAAGACCGAATTCATCACCTTGCCATGTTTTTTCATTAGTGATATTACACAAGAGGTGCTGCCTTTGTCGAGCGACGTCGATCTAAGCGATCGCGTGCTCCGTGCAATACCCAACATCATTCTCATAACTTTTCTACACAATGGTGTTCGCTGCAATTTTGTGCCTCGGCAGGTCCGATTATTCATTGCATTCTCTCTGATTTATTGCGGTGGAGCAATATATATTTTGAGGTGAAAATTCAATTTGAGCAGCGGGAAGTATTTCAATTACAGCCATCAAAGTTGCAATGGAGAGCAAACTTCAAGAAACACTGCCTGATCACGATCGTAATGATCACAGATCAAATAGACTTGAAAGTGGCGCCAATCTAGCAATCTCTATTTGTAACATTGGGTCATATGAATAAAGACCAGCAAATACTTTTACTTCAGATTTGTACAGCATTGCCTAGTGCATTTGTATTGCATAATTCAAGTAAGAGCATTTACTAGTCTTCAAATGACCCATTTGCTGGTACAGAATTTGCCATGTTTGTATGTGAATTTAAATATACTTCTTCATTTTGTGTAAATTCAGGTTACCACAGACGGTACAAGCTCCCGCTAAAGGATTTACCCCTTGGGAGACTTGCAGAAGCTGTCCTTAATTGAAGGGTGTCCTGATTACACAGGTGGAACTGAATGAATGTGGTAATTTCAGGACTGAACTTCAGAGGTGTCCACCTGGCAGAGGTGTGGTGTCCACAAAGGGAAGGTCCATTGTCCTCAGCATGTCATGTGAACCATACCTACAGTGACATCTGTCTGGGAAGGAAGAGGTGGAGTGGAGGTCCGTAAAACAAGCCACATCAATAGTCCCTTTAACACGTGGCCAGAGAACGGTCATGCAACCAACCTCCAAGAACACAACTGCTAGCGAAACATTTACCCCCTGTAATGCCGTATATTCAAGAAAATGGCCATTTCATGCAAGTGACTCAGAGCATCATTGAAGGATTGTTACCTTCCCCGTGCTGAAGGAGAAACCTGCACAAGCTTATAGTCCCTTTAACACGTGGCCACAGAACGGTCATGCAACCAACCTCCAAGAACACAACTGCTCACAGTGAAACATTTACCCCCTGTAATGCCTTATATTCAAGAAAATGGCCATTTCATGCAAGTGACTCAGAGCATCATTGAAGGATTGTTACCTTCCCCGTGCTGAAGGAGAAACCTGCACAAGTTTTAACTAGGATCATGATTTACTGCTTCAGGAACCAATTTCCTGCCACGGAGGAAAAAGAGGCTGGTGGGTGGAGTATGTGTTTTATTTCTTCAATTGAGCACAGATGAGTGATTACATCACATCTAATGTCTTCTGAGCAGGGGCATGGCCAAGACACCATGCATAGGATGTGAGATCGGTAGTGTTCCTACAATCCTATGAAGTATAGGCAGGTAGATGCAAGAAAGATGGCGTTGAAGTAGGAGTGAATCGCATAATTGGTGTGAAGCAGGCAATCCTGAGTGAAGCTAGGCTTTCCTGTAAAGCAGGAAGGAGTGAAACCCATGCTTGGCTGTAAAGCAGGAAGGAGTGAAACCCATGCTTGGCTATGAACCATGGCTTTGAAGCAGGAAGGAGTGAAACCCATGCTTGGCTGTGAACCATGGCTTTGAAGCAGGAAGGAGTGAAACCCATGCTTGGCTATGAACCATGGCTTTGAAGCAGGAAGGAGTGAAACCCAGGCTTGGCTATGAAGCAGGATGAAGCAAAACCCATGGTTAGCAGTGAAGCAGGAAGGGGTGAAACCCATGCTTCACTGTGAAGCAAGGAGAAACCCTGAAGCCTGGCTGTGTTAATAATACAACATCAGAAGGTTAACTCCATTTGGCATAAACAGTTTTCTCACAGCAGCAGCCGTCTGGGAAAGAACACCTAGCTTTAGGATCTCACTCTCCATCTGACTACAATCCGCTACTCAAGTATCTGACATGTAAATAAGAATCCAACCAATCAAGGGAAGCATTCATTAGACCCAAGGGGCTCGAAAAAAGTAGATTGCGGAATGCACCAAGTTTTGATGTTTTTTGCCCACATTAGCAAAATTACCCCACGAATACAGCGCTAAGTCGCTAGCATGGTGGATCTGAGACGGGATAAAAATACAATGAATAGAAAGCAAAAAGCGGGGAAAATGTATTGTGAGAAGACAATGGTGAAGTAAAGACATTCCATTAGCCCCGAGATACTGTGACACCGCTGTCGCACTTTCACCAACACAACACAAAAAAGAATGCAGACTAACAATGCTATATCCATTGTTCATTTCACTTGTTCTCATTCACCAACAAAGCGTTGGAGAGGAGACCGAGACCAGAAAACAGGAACGAGCGGCGGACTACAAAGACGAGATGGAAGACAATGAGATCGGCAAAAAGATGATAAGAACGTGGGGTGTTTTATCACCCAAGCATCATTAGGATACATGCGACATATGCCATGCTGCATGAACCCGTAAGAGTATGTTTGCAGTGTAAGTAGCCCGAGGCTATGTGGAAGCACAATCAAATCAACGAAGCAGTTGATGGAGCCAGGAACGGGAAAATATTACCGCAATATCCATCATGTACATTTCTTATTTGTTACAAAACAGTAAAACTCTGTTTACACATTGTCATTCTCAGGAATAAGTCAGAACAAGATGGTATACGATAATCATCGACTATAAACCTTGAGGATGTGAACCATTGAGAACAAGTCTTTCAACATCTACTGAATGCATTTCTAAAGATTTCCTTCCTTAAGTAAGCGCTAATTTCATGCTCCAAGAATGCTACATTCCCGCAGCGACTTTAGGCTACCTATACAAGCTTCCATTATTCATAATGACTTGTTAAGCATGGTAAAACGGTCGATTATTGCCAATTTAGCCAGTGATGACCAGCCGCAGGGAACTACGTACCTCGAACAATCAGAATGGCCCGTCTTAAACGCTAGATTGCACAATGGTTAACGATCACAACAGTAAGTACAAGGAAGTGAGCAGCCTTTTTTTCAATATCTCCATAAATTTGAATTGAACAGAAAAAAATATCGCGCATCACTGAAGATATACCCCTGGGCAGCACTGAGCATCAGCCTGTGTACACATAATCACAACTGCACTATTAAAATAGAGATGATCTACTTTTACATACACATGTATATAACGAAACAATATTTTCACCAAATTCAGCTCAGAAATAATCACACAACAGTTTCTATTCCTCAAATACAAACTCTTATCAAATATTAACATTCGCTACAATCATATTTCCTGTTTTTCTGTCAGTAGGAAAGAAAGTCTAAATATTTTAAGATAATTCTTATGTCATTCAGTTCTATAGGGCATCGACACCAACCAATTCAATGCAATGATGCATTCTCAATGAAAAAAAATTCCTGTGAATAACTGTATCAAATGAACTTGATCAAATCGATGTTTCATCATCAACAATACTCCATGACAGTTTTTGTAGCACGGTTTTTCTACTCAGGATAATATCCGATTGAATTTTTGCCTGAATTCTATTAATATGATTAGATATGAGAGAATCAATGGTTGCCTAGACGAAGGCAAGGGCTCTTCAAACATATCAACACAAATTTTTATTTATCGTGTTTACAAAATAAACAAGATTATAACTAAAGTATGCTTAAAATGCTTTGAAATGCATGGTAAGTTTGTGATGTGAGTCAATAAGGGTTTGATGAATAGAGGGCTTCAGCTGAATTTAGAAACCAGAAACTTAAAAAGTTTCAGAAAGTTTTTAGAGTTTTTTTAAGAGAGGAAGCGAAATCACATTGGGATAACCCATGTTGATGAAGCTGATATTTGATTCACTCGAGAGGTGCATACAGGATGTGAAAGCGTGATCAGATTTCGTCTTGCAGACAGAATAACCTTTAAGAAGGAGCCGCGACCTTTACCAAGAATGGGGGGACACACAATGAAATCGTCTCCCAAGCCAGTCTTAGCAGCCTCGAGCTGGAGTCAGTGAATTGATGCTGTAAATGAGTCAAGAAACAAGCCATGGTCATTGTTAAAGTTAAAGTTGAAGTCTGGGTTTATAGTCTGATATCAACAACGGTAGAGGTGTCATCCGACTTTACACTTAAAACCCTAGTCTGTCCTGAAACCTTTCAGTAGAACTCAGATGAGCTGCTCATTCAGCGCTACAATCCGAGCACTTCCGACCGGTACCATTTATACAACTGGGGTGGAGAGAGGTCAGTGAGGCAAAGAGACTTGCCCAAAGTCTCACGCCCAGTGGGATTCGAACCCGGGACCCTCTGACCGCTAGTTGGAGGCCCGAACCACTACACCACCATGTGTAAATGCTGTATTATGGACACATTTGGACTCAGAAATGCTGTCTTCAGTTGAGAGGTGTCCTGATTATAGAGGTCAAAACAAACAGAAACGATTGAACATTGCTGTCGTTAGAGAGGTGTCCTCCTACCAGAGGTTTCTGGCAAGGGAAGTTCCACTATAATTGAAGAACCAGACTGTGGTATGATATTTCGTCAGCCACTAAGTGAATCATGATGTTTCCAAATTATAAGTAACCGTGTTGTACTCTTGAAACCTTTGATATACGACACAATAGGAAGATGGAGTTGATACGAAAACATTTTGAAAAAGATCACAAGCCAAAAATACGCCGTATCTATCGTTTGTATCTTTTGAATTTTTTTCAAATATTTGTTCACTCAAAGGGAGGAAACGGGAGAGACCATAAGCACACCGCTAATTAACCATCTGGTAAAAGTTCCTGAGCATGACTTCTCTCTGAAGTCAGACAAATTTGAAAATCGACATGACCAAAGAATCTCTGATGATACGAGATGTCTATCTTGATTAAAAAGAACCAAGCATTTCAGTAAAACTTGTTTAAAATCAAACAAAATTATCCTAATTAACGTCGGAAAAAGTTAGCCGCTGAAAAATTTGAGGCAGCTATCTTAATGGGTTGCTGTCATGTTTCATGTGAGTCAGTCTCGGACTGATGGTGACAGGACGCCGCCGCCGGCCTGTAGACCCACGACGACTGCCATCGAGTGCCACCTTTGATTAGCCACTCATTATGGAGCCACTTCACGTTAATTAGTCGAGGGGGAAAAATGGGAAAAAGTCATCCAACCCCTTGGCTAAAGAGTGGAAGGTGACGTCGAGAGGAAACGTTAGTGATTCTATGGTTGCCGATGAATTCAGCAGTTGCCAGCCATTCTACACATGATACTCTTCTATGGTAGTCAAAAATGCTCACCACACAAAAGAGTAATTTACGAATAATACCCATGAATGACATGCATGTCAGAAACAACTTGAATGTTTCCAGTATCCGGCTATCATCGCGAACCGGAATCCCGACTTCAACAATGGACATCCACCTCCTCTCCTGAAGCCATAGATACATCACAGAGCCACGAGGAGTTCGGCCGGGCGGAAATTAGTAAAATTTGATGACATCTTATGATCTCTAATCAACTGATGGAGATTATTATACGTTAATTTCTGACCAAGGAGATAATATAATCGTGTTTGATGAGCAATTTAATCATGCTGGGTTCTCGTTGGTGATGAGATGTGATCTCTGACAGGATTCATCGTCCGGTTTCACTCAGAAGGTGAGTTGTCACTTCGGTCGAACAACGGCGACATCCCACAGTAATTTTCACTTTCTGGGTTCATGCAACTCTATAGGCTTGTTTCCACGATTCCGCCACAGATTGCAGCAAGTGGGGTGGTTTTCACAGGCATTGGGATAAATCAACAGGCACTGTGTTGCTAAACCATCAAAGGATTACCCAAACCCTATGAAAACTGCACCGCTGTCGTGGAAACGGGGCTTAGAGGTGAGTTTTCACTACAGTCATTGACGACGGCTGCTAAAACAGTGCAATAAAACCAAGTATAAATCCGCCTAAATGTGAGAGTGTTATGTGTACCCAGATTTCTATTCGATATCAATCAAGTAAGAGTTGACTGGTACGAGAAAAGAAACTACTCGAACAGCAAAAACAACAATCTACAGAAAATATTAGAAGTCGAAGAAACTAATGTGAGACACAAAATTTGTTTATCCACCTTTAAAATCACATTTGTGCCATCGTTATTGCGTGGATGACACGTTTCGTTTCATTGCTTTTCCCTTTGATGAAATAACGAAATAAACACGCATCGGCAGCAAATGCAAATTGGCCAGATACGACGGTGAGGAGCTAGCATAACGATGTTTGAATTCAAGATAACTTTGTTTAGCATCGCGCTGTTAGGGAGCCGGCTCGTTCCGAGTACCTCTCTAACATGATCATGTGATCACTTTTACTTGATTCAATGAGGCTATACTACGGTTTTTTTCAAAGATGATGATATTCATTGAAGGAATACTTTATTTTGCCTATCATCACTCTGTTATCTGCATAATGCACCACTGTGTATCTCAAGTTTCAGTTCATTGCCCTCCAGAGGTAAGTGAATCCTATCCCAGGCCTCCAGATGCCTAGGCCCAAAGTATCACATCAGTGGCCTACCAGTTCCAATGGACAAAGCTAGAGGGCACTACTGGATAGAAACAATGTTGGGCCAGCTCAGGTACGTTGCTATCAGCAGGTAGCCAGAAGTAATGAACTCAAAATAAGAAA
The DNA here is from genome assembly GCA_002633025.1 of Notospermus geniculatus. Lineage (NCBI taxonomy): Eukaryota > Metazoa > Nemertea > Pilidiophora > Heteronemertea > Lineidae > Notospermus > Notospermus geniculatus. The sequence goes on from NMRB01001517.1 coordinate 172,478, forward strand.
CAATAGGGTGATAATAAAGAAAGGAAGGAACCTTTGGACCAGGATACAGGATATGACCACTCTCATAATTAACGTTCCCTCCATTTGTGGTGTGTCTTCCTGATATAAGATGCTCATCATTGGACTGAGGTGGAGCATTTTCAGCTCAAGTTACAGATCTTTGGAAGAACCTGTCGAATAACTGCTATACTGTAAACCGTGATATTTTCGCGACGCTAAATGTTCGCGATTTTGGTGATCTACGAATTCGCGACGAATAAATATTCGCGATTGGAACCCTTCAGCTTGAAAAGAAGAGTAATTTTCGCGGGATTTATGTTCGCGTTTTGACCCTTGATCGCGAAAATAAAACGCGCGCGGAAATTTCACGGTTTACAGTAACTCATCATACAGAAGACGTCAGAGGTGTTCCTCTTTCTATGAGAAGACGTAACAACAAATTGTTCCCAGATTGGCAGGTTTTACATCAGACAGCTAAACCCACCCTTACAACATTGTTTGGACTACTTGCATGGTACTGATGGACGCCTCCTTTAACATAGGTCACTGAACCATCTTTTTTTGAAGATGGGGATTTGGCCTAGTGGTTAAGGTGTGCTGCCCCTAAGTGCTGGCAATTGATGCCTAATGCGAGGGTCCGTGGGTTCGAATCTGGTAAGAAGCGATGTCTTTCACCTTAGAAACCCGTTTCTATTTCATGTTCTTACAAAGCCCTAAATTATCCAGAAACACTTACCTATGGAGAGGGCAGCATCAACAGGAGATGAAAAGATAAGAAAGCACAGGTACATTAGACGACAATCTGAACAAAAAACACTGAAATAGTGACAATTTGTCTGAAAAGAAATAGGCTGAGATTTCAATAAAGCTTGGGCAATTGAGTTCTTTCCAAAGGGCATATCAGTCAATTTCTGCATTATATCAATCTATTAGGAGAAAACTATTAGGAGAAAAAGTCCACAAAAAAGCTTCAATTTTCAATCAATTTCTTCTGATGTAGCAGTGCATGGTGAATGTATCACACTAATAGGCCACATCATCACCTATCATCATCACCTAATATATCTTTTAGTAGATGACCTAGGCCACCGACATTGGCCTTCCTGCTGCTTCACATTAACTTGATTTGTCTTTGAAAAACAAACAATAGGTGTATGACATACTTCCGTGGGCAAGTTTAGGCCTGACAAGCTTTGACGCAGCTTGATTCCAAGAATAGAGAGAAAGGAATCATCATCTGAAACAGAGGACCCGCCCACTCTAAAGGCCCGTTTCCACAACAGCAGATTCCGCCAAGGCTTGCGGTGAGCAAAGCAGTTTTCATAGGCAATGGGTTAATCAACAGGCCATTGTATTGTTAAACCATCGAAGCATTATCCAAAATCCTGTGAAAACCAAGCTGCTCGCTGCAAACCATGTCGAAGCCGCTGTAGTGGAAAGCCTAGAGGGGCCTTTGGAGTGGGCAAGTCCTCCGTTTCAAATGGAGAGACAACGAAATTTTTGGAACAATTCATGCGAAGATTTGTTATTACCTATGCAGCAATCGACACTTTGTAAACAAGTGAGGGCGGTAAAATCATATCTCAGCAGTCGGCTTGTTGCTACCTCTACGATATGGTGGTTCTTCTCTACCTTGGAGTAGACCACAGGTGAGATATACCAAACTTCAAACATTTCCCGCATTGTTTCACATGGATACTCCGAAGTATCTCCATCTTGCGTACACTGTCTGTCATCTTTATAGCAAAATATACAGAATCTGGTGTGCACTGCCACCTACTGGGCATACAAGGTAATAGAAGGCCCCTGGGGGGGATGGCACGGAGATAGTGCCATCTCATGAACCAAGGCGGGTCAGGGGCCTGCTTTCTCTGGACTTGAGGCATTGAGGAACGGCAGAGTGGCATATAGGCAGGATAAACCATGTCATGCTTTCGTCAGTTGCATTGCTAACTCAGAGTATGGTGATGAGTCCTAATGCCAGGGTGTTCCTGGATGGAATAAACCTAAAGCCTAGATTCCAAGTCCATAGAAAAGGCAAACACTGACTTTTCTTCTGAGAGCCAATATGGATCTTGTATCAGAAGGAGACCAGACAAAAGTGTTAATGAGCTGGAACCTGACCACTTGACTTTTCCATCTGTTGTCTAGAACAACAATTAGAGCCAACTCTGTGTTGTTTCAGTAAAGAACTCTCCAAAGAGGCTGCACTTCCGCAATGTTACATGCATTCTGAGTTACCATGTCAGGCGTCCCCTCACCTGTATGCTATGTGACTGCCGCCACACTCCAATCCAAAAGGAAAAGGTAGAATCTCACCCCAAGATTAGGGAAGCAACTGGATTTTACCACGAAAGGCAAGCCTTTTGTGGCCTCAGGTAACTACTGCCACCCTCCGAAGAAGGCAGAATCTCAACCCAATATCAAGGGAGCAACTGTCTTTTACCTTTGAAGGGCAGGCCTTGAGTGAACTCAAGTAACTGCTGCCACCCTCCTATCCTAAAGGTGAAAGGCAAAATCTCAACCCAAGATCAGGGAACTCCCTTTTACCGTTGGAAGGCAGGCCTTCTATGGCCAGAGAAAGATCCACTCCAACAAGACGTACCGTAGCCAACCTCCATCAAGCATCACACACTGAAGGTAACAGAGCTGCTTATAGCATGCTAGCTCGTCATTATCCTAGCACGGCGCCAACTCGTTTTGTCCACGGCTGTTATTTATGCTACGGCAGGAAGTCCAGCAGTGCAAAGTGTTAATTCCGCTAATTACTAATCCGAAAGGGACAAAGGTATTAAAGAATGGACGTGTTCTCTCTTTGCAATACTTAGTCACACGTGTTGGACATCTTATTAGTGATGACCTTGATAAAAGGCGACATTTTGACCCTCGCTTCACACCACTTTATCATCCCTTGTGTCGGAGTTGAATCAGCCTTTATATTCGCCATCTCATCCCATAATATGTGATTACACTTCAGACTTTGTATCGTCACGTCATGGAGTTAGGTATTCTCCACTCCAAAGGTAAAAGGGTATCTTCACCAGTGACCAGTGGGAGCATGTTTGACAAAAGCAACAGCTATACTTGACACTTATACAAGACTTGGCAGAGCTGTTTCTTCAATTCGCCATCTTCCCGTTGGCAGTCGTTACAAGTGGACATAGTTCCTTTTACCACCATCATGAGGTATTCAGTGGTTCTAAAAGCTTGTTCCTGATGTTATTGCAGTACATCCTGAGAACGTCAGGGGTTCTTAGCGCTGGCTCCCTTCGTTGACCGCACACAAACTTGTTTGTGTGCAGTAACGAAGGGACCCAGCACTAAGAACCTGACGTTCTCAGGATGCTGCAGCGAGGTAGGAAGCGAGCGAGCTCTTAGAACCACAGACTACCACTGCATTCATCCTGAGAATAAGTATCAGAGGTTGTTAGCACTTGTGCCCTTCATCACCGCACACGAACAAGTGACAAGAACCTGATATTCTCAGGATGACTGCATTGGAAAGCATGCCCCTCTCTCCCTTTCAAATTCTGCAGCCTTCCACGCCAAAGTACAGCATCACCATCTGAATTACTCACAGAATCATTCAAGACACCTTTTCTCTGCAACACCTTCGCATGATTCAAGGTAAAGAAACACTGCCAGTGCTTGTTGCTGTTTTAATTGGATGAGCCACATATTGGCGAGTATCGGAAATCTCAAGCATGAATAAGAGGCAGCAAGAGCCGGTAATGAAAGCCTGCATCAATTAGGCTGCTTTGAGCATGAGCGCAGCATCCG
>NMRB01001518.1:0-10735 GCA_002633025.1 Notospermus geniculatus
CTGAACATGGCTCAACCCTAACTCAAAACTCCTTCTAACCTAAGCTTCAACCCTAATGACAACCCAGAGCCTAACCCTAGCCCGGGACTAACGCCTAGCCAAGATTTAACCCTAGTTTGAAGGGCAACCCTAGCCCAGGCCTAAGCCGAGGCACAATCTTAACCCTAGCCCGGGCCTAACCCTACAGCCAAGATTTAACCCTAGTTTGAAGCGCAACCCTAGCCCAGGCCTAACCCTAGCCCCAGCCTGGGGTAGGGCCTTAACCCTAGGTAATGGAACCCTAGATGGAATGTCTGTTGCTGGGCGTTACTGGCAGATAGCAGTTGCACTGTTCTCAGCACCAGACCTAGGCCTAGTTTCCTATCCTCCCGTAGGCCTACCCGTACCTGTCTAACATGTTAACCCCTGATGGCCTAGTTTCCTATCGTCCCGTAGGCCTATCTGTTCCTGTCTAACATGTTGAAGCCTAACCCAACTGTTGGACTCTATCTGTATCCATTTTACCATTCGCCCAACTGAAATGGCCGCCATATTAGGCCAAACAAGCACGCGCCATTACCGAGAGTACTGAATAATTTCGTGTGTCAATTTTTCGACGCATATTTTTTTTGAAACTCCCTGCACGAAGCAGCCTGAAAATCTGCATGAGACAAGTCGAGTGCCTGCAACCACCTGTCTATTTTTTGTTTTTTTCATAACTACTCACTAAGCGACCGATTTTTAGCGTGCAAAGTGGACCAAGTAATTCTCGCGATGTTGACCTCGGCTCATCTTCGTCATATTGAAGTCGGTTTATAAGCGTTTATTTTCATTATTTTCTCCATCGGCTGCTTCAGTGTCAGCCATGTTGGTTACTAATTCCATCCTCTACCACAGAATGGCAGCTGCTACCAGCCATACTGTAGAAATTCTACGAAATCGCACATGTCTTCACTGCGAATGGTGAAGCCCAGCGAACGCTAGCGCCGACGTGCGCCGATTCGCGGAACTGACGGGGCGTGGTGTGACGTGACGTCGCGATTCTCTGCACTGTGCTAACTCGTAGTGGCCTCTGACGGTAGGAAAGTTCCCATTGAAATGATGTATACAACAAAAGCCAAACGTGCAAAACGTCAAAACAGTCAATCATGGAAGTTGCGCATCGACCATGTTAAGCCGCCCATACACGGCGCAATATTATTGCACAATATGGGGCCCAAATGGGTGGTCGTGTGCTTTGTAGCATGATAATTAGAAGAAAGATTGACAATAATATTTCCCATTGTGATCCTCATATTGTGCAATAATATTGATCGTGTATGGGCAGCTTTAGGCTATTCTTCATGAGTACAGTGGAATTTCTCTATACGCGCGCCCTTTAGGACTGTCCGGGCTGTCCTTAATTGAGAGGTGTCCTTGATACAGATGCCAAATGGTGACTGAACTCTGCTATCATAGGCATGTGTCCTCCTAGCAGAGATGTTCGCTAAGGGAGGTTACTTCAATGAAGACCGCAAAATTCAGGTCAACTCCCTTAAAAAAACATTGAATGTAATATTGATAGAACTCAACTGCGACATAGGCCTACTTTCACATAAACACAATATCAAAATATTGATCAGTCATATGGTTTACCAACATGTGTGAACCCATAGAACACATTTATTAAGCTACTCGAAAATGACCTTACTCTCTGATGGGCGATTCCACGGTATTGCATTAGAGGGGTTTTGAAGTTGTGCTGTCTAATTTCACCCTTCATATTCTGTCGAAATTGATGTTGCTTCCATGGCAGAGATAGGGCCTGTGCTGAGCTATTCAATGATACCATCATCTGTGCGCGGCAGTAATCAATAGAAATAAGTTGTGTCGAAATAAGTAGTGTCAAAGCTGTCCCGTTCGACACCACAGTTTTTGTTTATTACTGCTTTGCTAATGAACCATGATCCCCGATATTCCTACCTTTGCATAGCTCAGCTCTAGCTCTACCACACATTTGAAATCAGTTGCTGTAAAAGATGAAAGGTACAGAAAACAAAATCTGCAAAAACCTCTCTATTAAGTTCCGTGGAATCGCCCTGATTATGTATGCTGAGTCATTGGTATGGAGCAGTCCAAGATTAGGCATGACGACATCAGTGTCGGCACACTGATAGCTGTGCATGTACAGGCATTGACGGATGTTTATATACACCTGATATCTTCAATATTTCAAATAATACCGCACCGATTTTGACACGGTTTGTTGCATATGAAAGGAAAATTTGTTGGTCAAATTTCTGCATCAAAATGTTTTTTTTTGAAGAGCTATTACATAATTTTGATATTTTCAAATTTCAAAACGTTCGATGCAGAAATGTGCCCAACACTTTTTCCTTTCATATGCAACAAACCCTGTCAAAATTGGTGCGGTAGTATTTGAAATATTCAAGATATCAGGTGTAGATAAACATCAGTCAATGCCTGTGCATCTCATTTTCCATAATTCCAAACAGTTCTATACACTTCACAGGTGTTTTATGCGACACCCTTTCAGGCAGATACCATTTTATTGAATACCAAAAACTCCTAGATGAGGAGAAATAAGGCTTTTTTTAACAGACCCATAATACCACAAATGAAGGTGATGTAGTGTTATACTCGGACTAACACACCAAGTGAGACCAAATACATGTACGTATTATTTGTGAAATAGCTATTTTGTGTTATCATATCATAGTACTTTCAGAACATTTTCATTTTGACCAATTTTTTTTTTGTTAAACTGAACAATTTGACGGGCTTGGTCGTTTTTACGTTGGTACTATTTTATATCGTGCTCCGGTATGCCTATTGTTAGACTGGTACCCGGTCTTCTGGGCAGCTTGCATTCGAAGACGGGTGAAATCAAATGATCTTACGGCGGAATTCCGACGAGAGTGACGTCATTCTACAAGCTCCAATAGATGGCGGCTCCCACAACTCGGGCATGATCATGATCATGATGATCTCGTATTAATCATGAGTAAATTTCAGGAAAACATAGATTTTTGCTTGAGATCAAAGTTGGCTTTAGCTCAGGTGAATGAAAGAAGGCAAACAGCTTACTGCTGCCTAAAACCCATGCAAGCTAAATGCCTCAAACGGGCAGTGAACGGTGATACAATTGCTATTTTGCCCACGGGGCTTCCCCGAGCTAAATATAGACCAGCGGGCGCCATGTTTATGCATTTGCTTGCGTCTGTCCTAGTATTTTCAATCAGGACAGTGTTCGGTCTAGCCTATTGAAAGTGGACGCTGGCATAAACCTATACCAATACCTAGGGAAAATAGGAAGTGTGTTGTCTGTAACCTAAATGACGTTGAAGACGAGTTCCATGTTTGTTTGATATGTCCGGCATACCAAGATCTAAGAGAAAGATGGATACCTCGTTATTACAGATTTAGACTAAGTATGTACAAATTTATTGAATTGCTAAAATCTGAAAACAGACAAGTATGTATCAACCTTGGGCGCTTTGCTCATAGTATGTTTAGAAGACGTGAGGGTTTATTGTAGGGATTTCCTGTTGCCACATTTATGTGAAAAACCTGTACTATGGGCCGACAGGCCTTACAGTTATTGTTAATAATAAATAAATAAATAAATAAATAAATTGTTGGCGCGGATTGATTGCGTCCCAATTAGTTTCGTTAATCTAAGACACGGCGGAAATTAACCTCGGAATTCATTCATCAAAATCAAGGGATTACTCATCAAATTATTCCAAGAGGACATCAAATCACATCATAAGTAGGCCTACATCACTACTTGATTCATTATTGAACTTTTGCGGCAGATTTTAATAATCGACTCCTGCATTCAACAGCTGGGTCCACCCATGGGTGTAATGTACGTAGTATATTCATGGGGTTTCCCCGGGGTTTCTCCACATGAAACCCCCCACATAGAACGAAGGAAGCATGAGAGAGAGCGGTCAAAGCTTCCTTGGAAACAAACTGCTTACTTCATAAAAGGAATTTTAGGTTGTACATGTACGATACTTGTCGTATTGGTGCTTTCTTATGTTGGGGTTACTTTAAAATCAGCCTTGTCTTATTTTTGAGTACATGTAATACATGTTTCGGTAGCGAGGTACATTTATAGAACCAAAGCAACGAGCAAATCCAAAATGTGATATTCATGTCTATATTACACTATATACAAGGTACAAACGTTTTCGGCATCATCCTGCTAGCCCTCATCAGCATCCTGCTGGCCCTCACTTTACCTGATGCGGGCTAGCAGGATGCTGCCGAAAACGTTTGTACCTTGTATATAGAGTGTAATATAGACATGTAATACATGTACTCAAAAATAAGACAAGGCTGATTTTATACGTTGTATTATCTTACAGGAAGTTGCTACATTCCTGATTAGAGGATAACAAAATGGACTTGGTGAAGTCAATGTGTCTGAAGCTCACTTTCGAAGATGCTATGGGGAGAGAAATCAGCTGTGCAGGACCCCAAGCCTGTAGCTATCTCCTCAAAGGTGGCATGCTGGATGACAGCAGCAATAACTGCAGGAATCTTTGTAGAGGTAAGTAATACGGAATGTGCAGGACGATTTTCAGAAGTTCGACCCCCCTCCTCCCACCGATGTCTAAGGCCCCACCCCCCACCCCACTCCCACCAATGTCTAAGGCCTGTCTACACCATCAACATTTTCAACACATTTCTGCGACAAAATATTTTGAAACGTGTTTTGGAAATGTTGCAGCTTGTTTCGGGGTTGGTCTACACTCTGCAACATTATCAAGACATGTTTTCTTATTGTTTTACAAACGTTCAGGCCAGTCTACACCATCAACATTTCTAAAACATTCTAAACATTATAATGATATAATAAAAGGAGTCGTCCTCCAGAAATTTCGCAAATTTTCGACCCCAACCGGGGTCTTCTTCAGGCTGGCACTTTCAAGTCGAGCTACCCAGAAGTGTATCCCAACATTACAAGTAAATCTGAAATAAAGAAACCCTGTGCAAACAGGAGGTGTGGAAAGTGGTAGGTTCTAAACCTTGGAACCATGAAACCATGAAACCAGCCAGGAAACTATGGAATCACCCAGAAAACCATGAAAATACCCAGGAAACCATGGAACCACCCAGGAACCACCCAAAATATCCTTATTCTTAAACATGACATGACATTAGCTATTTTCCAATTGCTATGGAGGTAAAAAGCATGTATGATTATCATCAAGCACAGACGGTGTGTCACACCTTGGATGAGGCATACCATCCCAGTCCAACACAACATGACTGTGCTGATACTAATGCATAATGCAAACATGCTGGTCTCAGTTATTTTATACTATTGATGGTGAACACTAGTGTAAACAAATCATAATTTAGCCTTCTCAGAAAGATTAGCCTTCTCAATATAAACAACGAGGGGTCACTGAGGTTCCCAGAAACCCAGCACATTTGGTCTCAGGCATTGAGATCATGCCGAGCTTCAGTCGCAGAGCTGACTTCAGAGTTGGCAAGGAGTCCGAACACCAGGGTGCCCTGCATGATTAAGAATAAGATTGAATCTGCAGCCAGAGTCAAGAGCATCAAGAGTGCAATATCATGATGGCTGTCATCATAAAGACATTGATGTCTTAATATGCTGTCATGTACTAGTATTTAGGCCTAAAACCACTTGACCTGTTTGTACAAGTACAAAGTAGTCCATCACTTCGTTTTGTCATTTCGTCATTTTGCTGTTTTGACAAAGCCGGAATAAAAGTATAATTTTGGGTGGTTCCATAGTTTCCTGGGTGGTTCCATAGTTTCCTGGTTGGTTTCATGGTTTCATCGTTCCAAGGTTTAGAACCTACCGTGGAAAGTAATAGATGAATAAAAACAAAGCCCCATTGTTGAGTGCTGGAGCTAATTGCAAAGAGAAGACCTGTAAAACAGAAACAGAGTATGATTAGTACATGTGTGATTTGGAAATGAGTCATATTCGATATTATTGGACTAGTTGAAACTCATTGTGGGCCAAATGATATCTTTGATTTTGAAGGATACAAAGCCGTGCATAATTATAGAGAAAAAACCCATCGAATAATAGATATTATGGAGGTATCTGTGTCCTTGTTAAAGACGAATTGAGAAAAGGTGTGAGATTTTTGAGCCCTCAAACTTCTGAGATCCAATGGATCGTGTTGTCAAAGGACGTTTCCAATTATCTTACCGACATATATATTGCTGTAGTTTATATTGCCCCTATCAACTCTGGTTTTTCTGTTAAATGTGATGATGATCTGTTTGGTATTCTCGAGTCTGACGTTGCCGAATATTCAAAACATGGCAAGTGCTTGTTGATGGGAGACTTTAATGCCAGAACTGGAATGGAGCCCGATTATTGTTTTGACGATAAATTAAACTTGGACTTCATTCCAGCTGTGATTTCCGACTCTTTTCAAAGAGATCGTTGTAACTCAGATCAACACAAGGTCAATTCTCATGGTTCTAATCTGCTTGCATTATGCAAAACCTCTGACTTGAAAATACTAAATGGCAGGGTGCTTGGTGATTGTATGGGATCTCCGACCTGTTACAGTCATAATGGAAATCCTAGCGTCATTGACTATTGTATGGTGTCCGATGATCTGTTTTCTTCTGTTGACTATTTTTATGTAAGTGATCCTAATCCAGCGTCAATTCATTGCATGTTAACAACGGTCTTGAATGTTCAACCTTCGAGAGATGCTTCGGAGGAGAATTTAGATCCGCTTCCTGTTAAATACCAGTGGGACAAATGCAAATCTGAATTGCATTACCGGTCTGCCCTTGGGTCACCCACTGTTCAGCGACTCATGGACGATTTCATGAATGACAAGTCAGCACCAGATAAATCTGGGATTAATCAGGCTTTGGACAAAGTTAATGAAATTTTCTATTCAGCCGCAGACATTGCAAACTTAAAGAGGACAAAAAGGCGTCCAATGTCCAAGTCTAATTTTAAGCCAAATTCCCACCACAGAAACAACAAGAAACACAAATGGTTTGACTCGGATTGTATTCAATTACGCAGGAATTTAACAAAATTGGCGTGTATTCTTAGACAAGACCCTTATAATGTGGTCCTACTTAATAACTATCGGAAAGCTAAGAAAAAGTACAAAAGCCTAGTTAAAGCTAGGAAGTTATCTTTTCAAAATAATCTGGTCGACAAATTATCCACCCTCCAGTCTGAAAAACCTGAGGTCTTCTGGAAACTTTTTGAAGACCTCACTTCTTTTCATAAAGAAGTAAAAGCAAATCCTATTCCAGCGAATGAGTGGGCCAGGCACTTTCGCGATCTCATGAATAAGGGCGGCACCAATAACCAGGAATCAAACAATGTCGATTTCAATCAGGCCCGTGCCGACGCCATTTTTAATGAACTTAACTTCAGGATAACTTCTGATGAAATCTCCAAAGCGATTTCAAAACTGAAGAATGGTAAGGCTAGTGGAAATGATTCGATATTGAATGAGATGATAAAATGTGCAGGTCCAGTAGTCATCCCGGTTTTGACGAAACTTTTCAATTTGATCCTAACCAATTCCACTTTTCCAGATTTATGGCGTGTCAATTTCATTACGCCTTTACATAAAAAAGGACCTTTAGATGTACCTGACAACTACAGGGGCATTGCCCTGTCTAGCAACTTAAGTAAGCTGTTTTGTAGTATTCTACATAACAGGCTTTCGACTTTTTTGTCCAAAAAGAATGCAATTCCTGCCAATCAAATTGGTTACAAATCAAAGTCAAGAACATCTGACCATATTTACACCCTCAAATGTATTATTGATAAATACACTAGAGCTCTTTCCAAACAGAATCTTTTTTGCTGCTTTATCGATTTTAAATCAGCATTTGATTCTGTTTGGAGGGAAGCTCTAATTTTCAAACTCTTTAAACTTCAGGTCGGTGGGAACTTTCTGAAAGTGCTTCAACATATGTACGATGATGTATCTTATAGTGTAAAGGTGAACACGGGAGTAACATCTCCATTTTCCTCCTCTGTCGGCGTCAAGCAAGGATGTGTACTTAGCCCACTACTCTTTAATGTTTATTTGTCCGATATTCCCCAAATTTTCGACTCGTCTTGTGACCCTATTCATCTGTCGGATATCAGCTTAAATTGCTTATTATTTGCTGATGACATGATAACCTTATCCGAATCTGCTGCTGGTCTTCAGAGGGCCCTTGATCGACTGGACAACTGTTCCACGTGGCGTCTTACGGTGAATAAAAAGAAAACCAAGATTATGTCCTTTAGCAAGAGTGGCAGAGCAGGGAAAACCCACCGTTTTCATTTCAACAACTCAATTCTTGAGTGTGTTGATACATATTGTTATCTTGGCATTATCTTTACCTCTAATGGTAACTTCAAACATGCTACCCTCTCACTCACTGAAAAAGCATCTAGAGCACTTTTCAAATTAAGACAATACAATGTAAGGGACAATGTTAAAACAGCACTTAAGCTGTTCAATGCTCTGGTCACGCCCATCTTAGGTTACGCTTGTGAGGTGTGGGCACCATTTGAGTGTAAGGGTCTTAAACCGGATAACCTGCTGAATCTTTGTGATAAGAGTTTAATCGAGAAAGTAAACATCAAATTCTGTAAGTATTTACTGGGTATTAACAAATATTCCAGCAACCATGCTGCCAGAGGTGAGGTGGGCTCTCATGGTTTGTTAATTTCCTGCATACGTCATGCAGTAAAGTACTGGTTAAGATTTCAGAGTACCGACATGGACAGAACTTCTATAGTTTACAAGAGTTATCTCGAGACCTTGTCTATCTCCAGGGCTAAACCCAATTGTGAAAACTGGTGCACTCTGTTGAAAAGTATTTTTCATTCTTTGAATTTATCTGATGTGTGGGAGGCCCAAAGCATCGACGGGTACTACAGCAATACGGGTTTTAATAAGGTAGTTTTTAACAAACTGAAATTGTCGTATGAGCAGAACTGGAAAGACCTAGTCAAGAGCAGCGAAGGCAAGCTAAGAACATATAAAAGATTCAAGAAAGAATTTTGTTTAGAAAATTATTTGCTATGTAGCAAATTCAAAGACAGAAGAGCTTTCTGTAAACTTAGAACTAGCAGTCATAGACTTGAAATTGAGGTGGGCAGGCATAAACGGCCTGTCGTCCCTCCTACTGCAAGATTCTGTAGTATTTGCTGCAATAACGCAGTGGAGGATGAGATTCACTTCCTCCTCCACTGTAAAATTTGTACTGATCTAAAACGATCTTTCATATCAAAGCTAAATTTTATCTCCAACATTGATAGCCTACAAACGAACGAACTTTTCATTTTTATAATGGCATACAACAACGGAGACACTGAAGTGGCCAAACATGTTCTTGACTTTGTTAACTCTCTCTTCTCACTTAGGTTTTAGTCTTCTGTTTCCGTACTGTTGTCATGGTTTCCTTGTTTTATACCATTAATGTACCTCTATTATTATCATTATTAGGCCTAATTTAATTCGTTTCTTATCTCATTTTACCTTTCTTCCACCTCTCGCTGCATTTTTATGTATGTTTTGTTTGTGTAGTACTTTTGTCTATTTTGTTTTTTTTAAAATTTTCATTCTATCTATTTTCCATCTCTTGCTGTATTTTAGGTATGTCTTGTCTGGTGCTGTACCTTGGTCTCCTTCTTTATTTTTATTTGTTTTATGTATGTCTTGTTTTTGTAGTATGGCTTTGTTCTTTTAGTACTTATGTATCTCTTTAGTATATACGGTGAATAAAGCTTTCGTAATTCGTAATTCGTATTAATTATGGCTTGTGTAATTAATGAAGAAACGTATGGAAAGAAGAGACAAAAGAGGCAACGGAGCTGCAAACTGCACACTCCAAAAACTTCTAAAACATTCTAAAAACATTTAGTTGCCACAAATCTGCAACACCCTGTTTTGATATTGCTGCGCCGTGTGGACAGACTTGCAACAATTCAAAACATGTTTTGAACTGTTGCCAGTCGTCCTGTCCACATTGTGCCACAATCTCAAAACGAATTTGTTGCTACTCAATGTTTTTTGACATGCTTTGGAAATGTTGATGGTGTAGACTGGCGTTAAGCCATCTCAAATTAGGCCGACCTTCGTTCATTTCAATTCTGGGCAAATGAAGTTGCAATGTCGGCCGTCTTGTTAATAAAGCTCTCTTCTTTTACAGCTTGTTATGATGCCATCTTGGCATTTTTTAGATCACTGGTGACCCCCTCCACCACACCACTAACTACATCCTCAACGTCTGCGAATGTGACGCCAGTTTTTATGACCCCGGCCATCCAATCAGTAAGCAAATGGTTGGCTCAGAATTCAGGTTGGACGGGGGTGATCGTTATAGCTTGTCTGGTGGTCATTGCCGCATCTGTCATGTCTGTATTCTTTGGGAGGAAAGGTAAGAGCAGAGTCCGGCAAAACCTAATTTCCATCCCTCCACACCCATTCTTGGTCTATCTTCATTTTTCTGTTTTGTTGTCAGGCACGGATCCAGGGTTGACAGAAAGGGCGGGCGTAGCTCGATGGAGGCGGCGTACAACGAACGCGGGAAGCCCAAACGGGGGGTGTGGGGCCTTCCCGCAGAAAAATTTGACAATTTAAGTGCTTTTAGATGCATTTCCTGGCATCTGAGAGCAAAATACTTGAATTTTTTATGTGACTGAATTTTTCTTGCTAAAAAAAAACATTGCTCTGCCGAAAATAGGGGGGGGGGGGGGGGTACGTCCCTTCCG
>NMRB01001518.1:10751-37312 GCA_002633025.1 Notospermus geniculatus
GGATCCGTGCCTGGTTGTTCTGTTCAGCTTAGAGTGCGGTGCTGCTCTAGATCTTATAATGTTTTACAGTGTTGGATTCAGAATTTTCTTGCCCAGGAAACTAATATCTGCCTGTCTGGAAAGTTGAAGTTTGTAAACTTGCATTTCATCCTAAAGATATGAATCACTCTCACTGATGGTGCGTGATATCATGCCAGTCTCCTCAACCACTTCATATTTCCAGTTAGAAATCCCGTGGAATCTCGCGGTCTCGCGCCGCGGTACTTGTTGAGTGTAGCTGTTCATGACATTCTTCAGGCGGTCACGTGACCACCGGCGAGACAACCTCGAATCCAGGTGTCATACAACGATGCTGGGTTGTGTTCAACATTAACCGAAAGTACACCCATGGTATTGTTTTAGTGAAGATTGAGATCCTGGGTAATCTTTGTATATACCCAGGACGAAATTTACCCTTTCAGCACCACTATCGGTACCTTTGACGGAAGTCGTTTCCAACTCACAACAAGTTCCTGGCACCAGCGGGGAGCTAACAGACGAGGCGCGTCCGCTCATTCCGACCAATTTTTCTGACGAGGCGGGAACCAGCCCGGGCGATGAAGCTAAACCTAATGAGCCGGGCACCAGTGTGGAAGAAGATGACGATCCAATGATTGCTGGTACCCCCACCGATGAGCCGGGCACCAGTGTGGAAGAAACAGACGAAACTATTCCAACGTTTCCAGCCACTGCTTCTGATGATGCTACTGCTGAGGTTAAACAAATAGATGCAGGCATTGTATCCAGCAAAACTACATCTGAGGTTGCTGATGATCAGAAACCTCCGAAAGATGTAATTAATGATATTGATCCAACCTGTAACCCACCGGGTTATAGACCTGGTACCAGTCTTAGACTCAAAGATGCAGGCATTCCTGCCAGTAGTGAAAAAACTACATATGAAGTTACAGATAACTTGAAGCGTCCTAAAGATGTAATGAATGATGTAACATGCCATGATATTGGTCCAATCTGTGACCCACCGGGTTATAGACCGGGTAGCAGTCTTAGTCTTACTGATGCAGGCATTCGTGCCAGTGGTGAAAAAACTACACATGAAGTTTCAGATAACTTGAGGCCTCCTAAAGATGTAATGAATGATGTAACATGCTTTGATATTGGTCCAATCTGTGACCCACCGGGTCCTCAGAGACCGGCCGTCAATATCAAACGTAAAGATGCAGGCATTCCTGCCAGTGGTGAAAAAACTACACATGAAGTTTCAGATAACTTGAGGCCTCCTAAAGATGTAATGAATGATGTAACATGCTTTGATATTGGTCCAATCTGTGACCCACCGGGTCCTCAGAGACCAGCCATCAATATCAAATGCAAAGATGCAGGCATTCCTGACAGTGGTGAAAAAACTACACACGAAGTTTCAGATAACTTGAGGCCTCCTCAAGATGTAATGAATGATGT
Organism: Notospermus geniculatus; assembly: GCA_002633025.1. Lineage (NCBI taxonomy): Eukaryota > Metazoa > Nemertea > Pilidiophora > Heteronemertea > Lineidae > Notospermus > Notospermus geniculatus. The sequence goes on from NMRB01001518.1 coordinate 12,213, forward strand.
AACATGCCTTGATATTGGTCAAATCTGTGACCCACCGGGTCCTCAGAGACCGGCCGTCAATATCAAACGTAAAGATGCAGGCATTCCTGCCAGTGGTGAAAAAACTACACATGAAGTTACAGATAACTTGAGGCCTCCTAAAGATGTAATAAAAGATGTAACACACTTTGATATTGGTCCAATCTGTGACCCACCTGGTCCTCAGAGACCGGCCGTCAATATCAAACGTAAAGATGCAGGCATTCCTGCCAGTGGTGAGAAAACTACACATGAAGTTTCAGATAACTTGAGGCCTCCTAAAGATGTAATGAATGATGTAACATGCTTTGATATTGGTCCAATCTGTGACCCACCGGGTCCTCAGAGACCAGCCATCAATATCAAATGCAAAGATGCAGGCATTCCTGCCAGTGGTGAAAAAACCACCCATGAAGTTACAGATAACTTGAAGCCTCCTAAAGATGTAATGAATGATGTAACATACCTTGATACTGGTCCAATCTGTGACCCACCGGGTCCTCAGAGACCGGCCATCAATACTAAACGTAAAGATGCAGGCATTCCTGCCAGTGGTGAAAAAACTACGTGTGAAGTTACAGATAACTTGAGGCCTCCTAAAGATGTAATGAATGATGTAACATGCCTTGATATTGGTCCAATCTGTGACCTATTGGGTCGTCAGAGACCGGCCATCAATATCAAACGCAAAGATGCAGGCATTCCTGACAGTGGTGAAAAAACTACACACGAAGTTTCAGATAACTTGAGGCCTCCTAAAGATGTAATGAATGATGTAACATGCCTTGATATTGGTCCAATCTGTGACCCACCGGGTCCTCAGAGACCGGCCGTCAATATCAAACGTAAAGATGCAGGCATTCCTGCCAGTGGTGAAAAAACTACACATGAAGTTTCAGATAACTTGAGGCCTCCTAAAGATGTAATGAATGATGTAACATGCCTTGATATTGGTCAAATCTGTGACCCACCGGGTCGTCAGAGACCGGCCGTCAATATCAAACGTAAAGATGCAGGCATTCCTGCCAGTGGTGAAAAAACTACGTGTGAAGTTACAGATAACTTGAGGCCTCCTAAAGATGTAATGAATGATGTAACATGCTTTGATACTGGTCCAATCTGTGACCCACCGGGTCATCAGAGACCGGCCGTCAATACTAAACGTAAAGATGCAGGCATTCCTGCCAGTAGCGAAAAAACTACATATGAAGTTACAGATAACTTGAAGCCTCCTAAAGATGTAATTAGTGATGGTACAGAAGTTTATATTGTTCCAACCAGTAGGCCTAACCCATCGGGTCGTCCTACAGGTGTGACAGGAATCAGCGTCCTAGGAATGCAAGTCCGCCAAACAATAGCCCGCTATTGTAAGGTTATATACGAATGGTCATGGTCTCGCTAGCCATATATTCCAATCCCTCGCTGAACAATAAGGCCGGACTTAGATTCCAGGCGGACTTGGATTCCTTTCACACCTATATCAACAATGTAACAGGCCTTGATATTCTTCCAACTTGTAACTTGCCTGCTTCTCAGAGACCGGGCAGCAGTGGTGGGTCAACTATGCTCGAAGACGCAGGCAACAGCATCCCATTTAACAACAATCTGAGCTTTAGGTTTTTAGGTTAGGGTTAGCTTTAGGTTTTTAGGTTATGGTTATGGTTAGCTTTAGGTGTTTAGGTTATGAATGACGAGAACAGATCAGGCTATTATCATCTCAACTGAAGCGAATTGATATCGAAAACATTTGATTTAGAAATAGAATTTGAAAGGGGACAAATTTTCGGGAAAAAATGTAAACAAACTTCTCCAGAATGTCAACAAAGAAATGTTCGTGCATTCTGATTGGCTGAAATTTTGTGTTTACAAACACAAAATGTAGTGCCATATGCACGGCATCGATCAACTTTTGAACGTGAACAATAAAAGCCTTTTCTGTGAGTCAATAAAAGCAGACGTTGTTTTTTCAAGTTTTTTGTTTTCCTACAAATTCCAAGAGGAAAATGATATTCAACAGAGGACCACAGCGCTATTTGGATGAAGGAAGTCCATTTGGTTAAAATGCTGACTTCAATCTGGAATCTCCTCTGTAGCCCCAAATTCATCAGACGTGTTCAGATCTAGTCCGATCTCAGGTCATATTCCCGAGTTCGCATTCGGGAATTCGCATTAAAGCTAGCTAGACCGTCCCGGCCATTTTGGTTCCCGAAGTCACCGCTAGGGTTAGAAGGCTTCGGCTCTGGTTGCCATCTTTGCGACAAAAATTTGTCGCGGATCATTCTATTTATAGATCATTATGTTGACATCACGGGTTATTTTTAGAATAACCACGTGGGTGCTAAATGTAATCGGACACGCCGAATCGCGCGGAATGGCAACACCGAGGAAGTTCCTTGATGAGAATGTTTGTATGTGTTGCAGATCTGTAACAAAAGGTCAAAATCATCGCCGTTTTTTATACCGGAGGAGAAAGAAATTTTACCAGAAAATGCGGGACCGTTACAATGACGTCAGCAACAAAATGGCAGCCACAGCCGAAGCCTTCTAGCCCTAGCGGTGGCTTCGGGAACCAAAATGTGTCCCGGCCAGACTGCCCTGATACGATCTGGTCCGTTCAGACTGAATGCGGATTAACAGAAGGCACAACCAGAAGGCCCGGCCAGAAGGCTTACTGGAATTTGCGCAAAATCAAAATGCGCAATGGGAAAATGCGCAAAGGCGAGAAATCATTATTCAAAAACACACGATTAAAGGAGCACGGTATTGGATCTCAAATGCGTTATTTGACTGCCGACGTAGAGGGAGCCACCTAGCGGCAGTAAGACGAACTACAAAAATGCATTATAAAATGTACATAGTAAATCGGGTCAATTCGCCGACAACGTAGTTAGTCCCTTGGTTGGAGAGTGGCGCGGTGGCGCCGGCTGTCGAGAAAAAGTGGCAATACCGTGGTCCTTTAAAAGAATAGACTTCTGTTCGAATCTCGCCAATCACGTTTCAGCCTCAGGTCCCATGGACCCGAGACGTGATCATCATTCTTGAACGCTTATGCATACGGTTACGCGTTATCAGTCCATTACTTTTGGTAATGCCTGTTTGTACACGATCAAATTTTTCATTCAGCTTTCTGAACATGCTCAATAAAGGCGTACATGCGGGTTTATACACTGAAGCCCCAATAGGTCCGGAATCTGAATTGCCCATAAAAATGGATGAAAAATTTGATCGTGTTCAGCGGGCATTAGTTATGGTTCAAACTATGGAATATTATGTAAAGTAAGTGAACTCACGCACTCTCGGGGAACCCCCCAAACTCCTTGTTTGGACCACAGTCCTTCCTATCTGCTTTTGTTTTGTTTTCATATTGTTCATTCATTCAGATGTAATAAAAGGAGTCGTCCTCCAGAAATTTCGCAAATTTTCGACCCCAACCGGGGTCTTCTTCAGGCTGGCACTTTCAAGTCGAGCTACCAGAAGTGCTGGATCCCAACATTACAAGTAAGTCTGAAATAAAGAAACCCTGTGCAAACAGGACGTGTGGAAAGTAATAGTTGAATAGAAACAAAGCCCCATTGTTGAGTGCTGGAGCTAACTGCAAAGAGAAGACCTGTAAAACAGAAACAGAGTATGATTAGTACATGTGTGATTTGGAAAGGAGTCATATTAATTTGGCTTGTGTAATTAGTGAGTAAACGTATGGAAAGAAGAGACAAAAGAGGCAATAGAGCTGCTAACTGCACACTCCAAAAACCACAAGAAGGGAATCAGTAGAAGATAATCAAGCCTGGTGGCGTTAAGGTTCACGTAGTGAAATTATCGAAAAAAATATCGCAATTGAGGGACATGGGGCACCATTTTAGAAATTCTGAACTTCCAATACCCGACATGGCCCTAAGGATAGTTCATTGCTTTGCCACCAGAGAAGTTATGGCATTACACGTAGAATCCAGGCAGTGCTCATCCAGGAGGCGATTACCTGCACTCGACGACCGGTAGCCTGCTTTGTTCACCCATGTGGTGATGATCGACTCATTATTCACAGGGGAGGCAGGCAAGGCCTACGTCAGTTGATGCCCCAATGGATAAGCGTCCTAAGCAATCCACCGGCTCCCCCGTCGCCAAAGAGGAAGACCTTTCAGTCTTCAAGGAGCTGGTGGATGAAGACACATGGGGAGACGTACTTCACCGTCTCCTTGCAACACCGAAGATTAAAGGCTTAATCATGGATTTTGTTAATAGTGCAATAGCACTGCTGAGAGATGAGCTCAGGAAACAGTTCGGCGACAGTGTTGGTCGTGTGGAGGGTGAGATTCATGGACTTAAGGATGTAGACGACAAATTGAAACAGGACATCCAACAACTCCGCTCTGAAAATGAGCGTCTACGAAGCAACTTAGACAAGGCCTCTCAAGAGATCGAAGCGTTAGAAATGTACGGTCGGAGAAATGCTATAAGGATTTATGGCATTGAGGAAACTGCTAGTGACGCGAACTCGGAGGATTGTGTTCAAATTGCGCTGAATGTCTTTAAGAACAAACTCAATATAGATGCCACGGAGAAAGACATCAGTAGGGCGCATCGAGTTGGAAAAATAAATCGTGATCCACGCCTGGCCAAAACAAGGCCTAGACCCATCATCTTGAAGTTCATCCGGCATGATAAAAAGACTGAGATACTTCGAGCAAGACGACGTCTGAAGGGTACTGGGATTGTGCTTAGAGAAGACCTGACTGCACGCAGGAAGCAACTCGTGGACTCTACGCTCTCTGTCCCAGGTATCACGTCAGTATGGACAAACGATGGCCGTATTACTGCCTTGTTTAATAATCGCAAATATAATGTTAGCAATGAGAATGACATTGCCACTTTGAAATCTATTGCCCGTGTTGGATCATAATGTGCCTGATGTAAAATTTGCACATCCAGTAGACCACTGGTTTCCTCTTGCTTGCAACAGCATATGCTGCAAATATGTACAGTAAGTAACCACCTATGTTTCTGAAATAATAACATGCGTCGATACACTCTCTTTTGTCCTCTTGCCATAACCTTGAAGGAATTACGTTACTGTTTCCTTCAAGGCTTCACATTTGTTTCGCTTCGTCAGTGCTTGGAGGAGTTATATTGAATTATAATTCCTCTAGGATTAGTGGTACTCCTCATTGTGACTACCCGTGTCTCTTTTCCTCCCCTTGAAAGCACTTGTGCGAGTGTGAGTAAAGCATAGAATTTTTTGCCTATGTCCTCAGTTTTTCCTTTCAACATCTTAACTGCCCTCTTGTCTCATCCGCGGTGGTCTTCCTTGTGCTCCCCATGGACTCCCACCATTGCTCTGGTCAGCTCCTCATTAATCTATTCCGTGAGCATAAACAACTTGTGTGCGTTGATTCTGCTCGCTGGTCTTCCTGTAGTAATTGTTATCAAGTTTCACTTTTATTGTACCTTTGACCAATCCATCATGTGTTTATTTGTATTTTTGTTTGCATTCTTTTGTTTCACTCTGCTGTTCTTTCATTATGGTCACTGTTCCTTACTTTGCTTCAACTCCATACTCTTTGGAGAAGGTATTTGCTTTGGTAAAGAAGTACTTGATATGTTATTTTTCATTTATGTTATGTTTACCTATTCTGTTATGATATGCCAACATGAACTAAGAATCCCTGAGCTATTCCCTACTTCCTTCAAATGTCAACATGGAGTCACTCCTTAATATTCTAGAACCCAATGATGTCATGAATGATGTTTCTGACCCTCTCTCCTACTTACACCCTTCCCCTTATACAGATGACAGTGAGTTGGTTAACATCTTTAAACAAAATCCAAACAAGTTTTATGTCCTGAGTTTGAATTGTCAAAGTTTGAATGCTAAATTTACGAACATTCTTCTCTATGTAGAGTACCTGAAAAGCAAAGGCTGTGAGTTTAATGCTATCTGTCTTCAAGAGACATGGGTTTCCGATGATAGTCCGACAAATCTGTTCTCGATACCTGGTTATACGCCTATTCAGCAAAGTCATAAATGCTCCACGCATGGTGGACTTGCAATCTATTTAAAAGACATGTTCGATTATAAAGTTATTGATATAGCAGATCACGCGTCTTGGGAACACCAATTTTTGGAAATTCGGGGATATACCTGTAATCATGAAAAAAGGCTATTTTTAGGAAATGTTTACCGGCCACCACGTGACCGCAATGAAAACTATTATACGTTCAACGATGAATTTGCAGAAGTACTTCAAACTTTCAACAATTTTAATAGTGAGTTAGTTATTGCTGGCGATTTTAACATTGACCTCTTGAAATATAATACGAAACCAGCAGTTACGAATTTTATAGAAACCATTTTTACAAACTCAGTTTATCCAACCATAACCTTCCCGACGAGGATAACGTCACACAGTGCTACACTGATAGACAATTTTTTGTATAGGTTTTCACCGCATTTCCCTGCTTGTATCACTGGTATACTCACTAATTCTATTTCCGACCATCAAGCCTATTTCATAGGCCTTCATAGTGACCAACCTAAAAGCAAAGAAAAGCACCGNTTATGAATATGGCCCCTGGGGTCGTATTCATAAACGTACTCAAGTCAAAGTGTGATACTTATCTTTTGTGTTGAACAAAGGATAAGTATCACACTTTGACTTAAGTAGCTTTATGAATATTGGCCCTGCACATCACATCAGAGGTGTTTGCCTTTGCTGATGTAAAATGGGAATAACAAGAGCGGTGGTACTCTCCATCCACTGTGAAAGGCTCTGGGTACGTTAACGTACGCATTGATTACTTCGTCATTTCTTCTACATGTAGGCCTAGTCCTTTGGGTTCATAGGTACATGTATGACGCCCCACAGATGAAGCAATGGTACATTGCAGAGTTCTGCGGCTTTCCAGATAAATTCTAACCCTTTCTTGGTTTGGTTGGCGACAACAGACACATTAATTCTTGTAATCTTCCCATTTAAAAACCTTCCTTTATCTCATGCTTCTATTACCCATCTTGTATTTGACCACTATAAAATCGCACTTTTTTTCGCTCCAAACCCTGAAACTAGGAATGTGGTCATGGTTCATGTCTGATTGACCTGGCGGATCATGTCGGATTGGCATCTATGTATAGGCCTGCTTAATTATCAGAAAAAAAATGCAAAAGGTCTATGTGATCTTCAATTCAGTTGATTAAGTCAATACAGGTTTCAGTGGTTTTGACCACATGAAAACCCCCATAATTACTGGTACTGAAAATGAACAGAAATGGCTACAAGAGATGGAACTATATGACATAAAATGCACTAGCTGAGTTAAGGGGCAACACGTGCTTACGGCGGCCATATTGGCAGCCATCTTGCATTTCACCACTGGTTTCTAAGGTATTGAGCTATATGAAAATTGTAAAACTGCGTTCCTTGCCCCTGAAAACCTACGGTTGTGATACCAAATTTGGTACTCTAGGATGAATATAAGGTGAGTAAAGGGGCAACAGCGCTTACGGCAGCCGTCTTGGATATCAGCGGGTTCTAGGGTACTGGGCTGGGTTGCACAAAACTCATGTTAGCGCTAACATGATGTTAGCGCTAACATCATGTTAAATACGTAAAATGACAATGGATTTTGACGTCATTTAACATAAAAGTTAGCGCTAACACCATGTTAGCGCTAACGTGAGTTTTGTGCAACCGGCCCCTGAACTATATAAAAAGTTTAAAACTGCATTCCTTGCCCCTGAAAACCTATACCGTTGGACACCAAATTTGGAACTCTGGGATGAATATAAGCTGACTTAACATGCTTAAGGGGCAACGACGCTAATGGCAGCCATGATGGCGGCCATCTTGGATTTCAGTAGGTTCTAAGGTACTGGGCTACATGAAAATTGTAAAACTGCATTCCTTACCCTACAAAATAATTACTCGATGGTAGATATGATGAGAGCCGCAGAAATTTTCTTTTCAATACGGAAAGGGGCTGTATACTTAAGGTTGAATTGTACCAAATAAATTTTTGATTATTTATAATGAAGTGACAGAACCCATTTTCACAGGGTGATTAGTTAAGAGGTTAAACTAGATTATAAGAATGAAAAATTGGCAAATTTCCCGTTATTTCAACTGAAACAAAAGACCTTTGCAAAATGTCATTAAAGTAGTAGAAATACACAAGTCCTTAAAATGCCGTTTACAACACATGTTAAATTCATTGTATACTTTGTATTTATAAGGTTACATTTGTTTATAACCTTTGCCTTTCATGAAAATAATGACAAATAACACCAATATCCTCTCAACTTTGGCAATTTGTTCAAATTCTAGCAGTGGGGTATCACAGAACAGCCTTTCATGGCTATGGCTTGTTAAGCACAGGCAGTCAGGTGTGAGGCATACTACAGTCGAAGTCAACCTTACTTCAACAAATCAGGCCTGTGCAACAGACACCATATAAACACAATGATTGAACCACAAACCACAGTATTCACTAGTTGACTGAGCACAACCTTGGATTTGCCTCATGGAAACTAAACCAAGTTACCCTAACATCATTAGGTAACTGCGACATGGATTATTTTCCACTGACTTGTGTAGGTTTTCAAGTTTGGTATGTTGCCCTTGTTGAGTGTGTTTAACAAGCCATAGCCATGAAAGGCTGTTGTATGATGCCCCCACTGCTAGAGTTAAACAAATTGCCAAAGTTCAGAGGATATTGGTGTTATTTGTCATTATTTTCATGAAAGGCAAAGGATATAAACAAAATTAACCTTATAAATACAAAGTATACAATGTATTTAACATGTGTTGTAAAGGGCATTTTAAGGACTTGTGTATTTCTACTACTTTAATGACATTTTGCAAAGGTCTTTTGTTTCAGTTGAAATAACGGGAAATTTGCCAACTTTTCATTCTTATAATCTAGTTAAACCTCTTAACTAATCACCCTGTGAAAATGGGTTCTGTCACTTTATTATAAATAATAAAAAATTTATTTGGTACAATTCAACCTTAAGTATACAGCCCCTTTCTGACATCATGAAAATTTGACCTTCTTTTGTTTGTCACAGAAGACCAAGTTCGCAAAATACTTGAACATGGGTGGAGGGATTATATAAGAGGATCCCCTAACTGCATTTTCTGAAGTGTTTAGAGAGGTTTGTCAGGAATTTCATGTCATAATGACTATGCCAATACCCATATGTCAGATTTGAAGCCGTGTCTGCAATTCGTGATCTTTTGACCTCTGGTGACCTAGATATGGGTTTGGTTTCACATTGCATGCATGATCGGAAAGAACTTTTCAAGACCTTTCATTTGAGGGGTATTTTGTTGTCATACAGCCAAAGGTTGCCATTTCAGAGCCATTTTAATTTCCAATGATCCACAGATTGACACTACATTGTATTTTAGTTTCCATGGTCGGTGCATGTAAGGGGTTAATTCACCATGTCAGCAGTAGATTTCAAGAGTACATCAATTTCCTTAAAGTAGACGTCCTAAGGAACAAAATGACGCCCATTTTGCTTTGTTCTAAAGTTGTGCAAGCTACATGTATCTCCATTTTTATGGCACCTTTTGGAACTCTGACACTACATTATTGCGCTTTCGGGAAACAAAACCATTGGTACATGTATTTGTTCGGAACTAATGATTGAGCTAGGTAAAATAATGAATTCTCCTGAATTGAAATTAACACAAAAGGGACATTATAGATTTGAATAATTCTACGCCTCAAGAAAACAATAATGTTCATGTTTTTATTTTTGCCGATCAGTGTGCATCAAAAGGCTTAATGGTCAAAACACGTCTTATGCAAGTTCAACTCATCAGAGCCTTCTATTCCTATGAAATCACAGTTTCTTTCGCACAGACGGTTGTGGCATCTGAGCAACTGTTTGTACTATCATTTTCTCTAAGTCGACAGGTGGAAGCTTTCCAGGTTTGCGGAGTGGTTCACTATCGTATCAATTATTAGCCTCTACTGATACATATACAGTAGGCTCGCGTATATACCCCACCGTCAAAGCCAGCACAGATTCCGAAATTTTCTAAGTCCACAAGGTATGTCGATAATAGGATAACAGGACTGAGAGGGATGAAACGAATCTTCGTAACGAGTGGCACGCGGACGAACCCTGGCACGTGGAGGTTATAACGATCCATAGAGCAATAGGATTATTATTGTCCGTTATGGCGGTTACAGGCTGTCGCTGACCACGGAAGTACGAAGCTCCGTGTTTAACATCATGGCATCAATCGCCAGCACTAAGGGCAGCAGGCCTTAATCAACGTCCTACAACATAGGGTCGTATTCATAAAGCGGTTCTATCGTTAGAACCGTCTTAGGCCGGTGTTAAGTCCGCCAGTGGCCATGGTCCTCCGGACCATGGCCTCTAGGGATAAATGTCCTGACCGGACGACTATTCCTAGCCTTCATAAGAGGTGAAAGGGGACTATATTCCCTATAGGACTATATTACCTGTCACAGCAGTGACAGTAATCGTGGTCCCCCTGATAATGAAGTCCGTTCAGTCATGAATTCTTTTTATTGTATGGCGATTCAATTCATTCAAGTATAAAATGTGGTTGAAAAGCAACACCGCCGTCAACCGCCTTTGTGGTGTGGTGGAACGGCAGAGGTCTACTGCCTGGAATGCTCCGAGTTCGATCCCCGTGCTGATCCTTTTTTTCTTTTTCCCAATTTAACGTCAAGCTGGCAAAAGGGTCTTACGTAAAAAATTTCCCCCCATAAACGAGCTTGTGTTCCATTGACAAAGTCACTTCACAGGTCTGAGGCAATGGCTCAACCTCCACGTCTTCTTCGGGTACTGTGAGTAGAAAACGGAAGCTCACATTTGACACAAGCGAGGTATTCTTACCTTACCGAGAACAAGTACGAGACATGCTCAGATGAGCGGCGGGAAGAAACAATAAGAAATCAAATATTTTTTCCGTGACAGTTATATGATGCGGGAGTCATGGTCCCCCAGACGCTGTGAACTAGCGATTGCAGTCCGGCGGACTATTTTGTCACGAAATTATAGTCCCGTGGACAACTGCTCCTAGGGATGAATGTCCCCCGGACTATATCCTCGGGGATATGGTCCGCGGACCATTATTCCCAGGGACGTTTGTCCATCGGACTTCCTTTCCTAGATGTGGTATAGTCCGGCAGACTATTGACCCTGATCGTTCTTCTCACATGAAGACAAATGATACTTCTGTAGTATCTGATGACGGATATTAGTGTTCATGTGGCATTTTGATTTCAAATGTAATGAAATTTAGACATGATTTATCAACATGTCAGGTATTTCAATAGCCATGTTGGAAGAACAACAATAGTAAACTTATATTGCTGTCCTCCAATGGCTGCCCATTACAAAGCCTCTATAGGACACTCATCACTGGGAACCGCCCCAGGTACCATAGTCCACCCCGGACAATTATTCCTGGTGCCTGGACTGTGATACCCAGTGATGATAGTCCGGCGGACTATGGTCCCTAGTGTTGGATGACCCCCGGACTATAATAACTGGGATTTATAGTCCCCGGACTATACCGTCAGGGGACTATATCAGCTACTACACCTGCCTAAGACGGTTCTAACGATAGAACCGCTTTATGAATACGAAAAATTATTCCTAAAAGTTAGTAATAAAAATTTATAACGTGTACAACGGGCATAACACAGAAAAAGTGACCATGACCAGAACGTTTTCATGGTCTAGGTCTGCCTTTGGACAGACGATTGGTCATTTCTCGTAATATGCGTGCAACTCTCATAACTACATTTGTCAAATCGTCGATCATACCAGGCCCTATTGTCAGGGTAAAAACCGACATCTCTTCTGGACTTAGAAAATTTCGGAATCGGTGCTGCTTTGACGGCGGGGTTACGCGAGCCTACTGTAGTTCAAACAGGATAACATATAGATACTGCAGGAAGCACAAGAGGACAAAATATTCCTTTTCACTGCCGAATGATTTCCATATTTATCTTTTAGAAACTCGTGCAGGCAACTGTGTAAAAACTCTACGTCATCTGTCCTTTTTATCTTCAAAGTAACATTTTTATCAGCCAGCAGGCACGACAGGTCTTCGGTAGCCCTGATAACAGAAGCCGTTGTACCATCAGGGCGGAACTGACAAGCATTGGACGGATTCCAAAGCTTTTCCATCTTGGGACACTGCCTGGGCATAGAGTGTTGTCTCAGCCAAAAGAAAAACATGGAATTGTTTTTCGTCGTAAGGTGGGCTTAACATATGTAGGTAAGGTGGTCAACGAAGTCTACCAACAGCAGATTTGTTCGTGCAAATAGTCATACCAAGATAATGGCCGCCATTGCAACTTTAATCCATACTTTGTTTTACATTATTCTCAATATGACTGACGATGATATTGCACCTAATCATAACTTTCTAATGACGCTGCCCATAAGAGCTTACCGCACCGTTTGGCCTTGTATCACAAAAAACATCCTTCACGGGCGCATGGTTAACGAGGAATCGGAGGAACTAACACTAATAGATGTCTCTAGTAGTAACAAAGTTAGAATGAAGAGGGAGAAAATGCATTGTCGAAACAGTTTTGTTGCCTCTAACTCCTTTATTATTTGATTAATCATACAACATGCAGCGAGAGATATTTTCTGTTCGGATAATTAATAAAATGGTCAGGAGTTAAAACATTTTTCATGAGCAGTTAAAGCTCCACTCATATGAGAAATGACTGAAGAAGTGAACCAATTTACAGATTAAGTCCAAACTATAAGCCTAATTTTCATATGAGCAGGGCCTACCTCCTTCAACTGAGGTATTCAAGTATAGTCAGAACGTATTTTATATAGAATTATGAAGAACTTTTCCACTGCATGTTGGTGGCTTTAATGGACCGTTTTCTCAGTATTCAGCAAAAACAGGTTGGCTCTATTCATTTTGCCTATAACATTTAACCTGGTACTGCTAGAGACATCTGGTGGGATAGAATGTTGCGCAGCTACCCCATTCCATTTGACCACACAGCAGGAATGTTTTGTGTGACTTTCATGATATCATTTCGATACGTAGCCGTGCTATTTTGGTTCAAGAAAACTTTGGTTCGAATAGAAGGCGACTGCTCGTATTCGTATAGGTCAGTTAACATGACCCCAACTTACTCAAATATACTGTAAAATTCTATTTCATATCAAAATGTAAGGGAGGGGACCAGTATCATTTTCGTCCAGCGGTTGTTGTGTGTGAGTAGTTGAAGAGGAGCGAGTTAAAACCCCGGCTGTGGGAGGACAAAATAATACAAGTCGTCTTCGGTATTTGCAAATTTTGAGGGAGAACGCTTCAATGGAACAATCTTCAGAATCGGTTTTTCATCACTTAATCAGCAACAAGGCTCTGATCAGTCCTGATCTTGGGTCAGTGCAGTCTCCATCGTCTCTGTACTGCAGTGTCATGTGCATCGTATGGCAAGTCTGCACTACGTTTAATATCCTGCCATTGGGACGGAGATTTGCATGCCAACTGAACAGCAAAAAGGAATATGTCTTGGGCAGGCGGAAGCTAGACTTTTAAAGGGAAGTGAGATGTTTGAGATCAGGGTAGGTATTCAAAATCACAATTTTCACTGGCAGTATAACGACAGTTAGTATTTTATGTACATGTAAATATTGCAAAATTATTCGTCGATGGAATTTGTATTTCAGAGGTCTACCTAGGTCATAAATCTTACTAAAAATATTAAAATTTTCTTAGTATCTTAGATATTTCTTAGTAAGGTATTAGTAAGAAAAATGTTACTGAGATTTTTCTGATAAGATTCTTATAAGATTTTTCTCAGCCAGATATTTGTCAGAAAAATCTTGTTAGGAATTTCAAGATGTTTCTTACAATAATCTTAAAAGAAAACCTTAAAGGAATCTTACGAGAAAAATCTTAGTAATATTTTTCTCACTTATATCGTGTTCAGAAATACATATCTGGTAGCTCTAGGTGTCATGGGTTGGATTGCATATTTACTTAGCAACTTCATTAATCTACACGGCAGGAGAGGCGCAAGCGCCTCGTGGAAAAGCAGCTTAAAGCTGCTTTTCCACGAGGCGTTTGCCCTACGCTAAACGCCATACGCGCAGCACGTAGAGCGTAAGCGTTAACGCCGTGCGTTAACGCTATCAGTCACGTGTTCACACGTGATGCGTATATGGCGGGTATTAGTAAAGAGAGAAATCAAGAAATGAAGAAATCGAGAACTCCCAAGATCGATGAGTTAAAGGAGCACGGTATTGGATCTCAAATGCGCTATTTGACTGCCGACGTAGAGGGAGCCACCTAGCGGCAGTAAGACAAACTACAAAAATGCATTACAAAATGTACGGAGGAAATCGGGTCAACTCGCCAATACGTCGTTGGTCCCTGCGTTGGCGAGTGGCACAGTGGCGCCTGCTGTCGAGAAAAAGTGGCAATACCGTGCTCCTTTAAACCCATGCCTTCCTACATCTATTCAGGTCGCATTTGTGTATGGGCAGGTAAATCCGCAAATAAACAAAAGAATATTAGGGACATCGCATGGCAACTTTGACGCCTTGGGCACTTCCGGTAAACAGCCATGCAGTAGGATCATTGCTCGAAAGGGCTGAAAATTAACGCTATACCTCCTATAATTTGGGGATAAGGAGACAAGACCAATCCCTACAGCTTTTCAAAAGCGATCCATAGTAAATTCTCAAGGACGTAGGAGCTGTAGGGCTAATTCGAGACACTTCCGGTAAGCAACCATGCAGTGGGATTATTGTCGGAAGGGGCTGAAAATTAACGCTATACCTACCATAATTTGCGAATCTGTCACGAATCGGCCACGAATATTCGTAAGTGAGTCGTACCTTATTCGTACAATTCTTAGATGATTCTTTGAATTCGTACTTCGTAGTTGAATTTGTACGTGAAATCCGTGAACGCTCCCATGAAAGTTTTTGACAAACAAAAACTCACGCGAACAGTACGAATGTTTAATAATCAACTAAGAATCATTTAAGAACTGGAAGAAACGTTTGAGAATTATCTACGAACCCGACAATTTTCATTCATAGCGTCAGTGAAAGCGGGGCATTACACCGAGGTGAGCAGGGCGCCGCCGTATTTCGTTGTCAATCACTAATCGTTAGTCCACACATAAAAGGGAGTTTAAGAAATCAAACGATAAACGTTAACTTTACGACAACGTTATTTTTTGTACCGAAAATGCAATATACCTGGTGCTGAGCTGCCCACCCGTACGTAATTTACGTATTTGTTAACTGTGTTAAAATACGCAAGTACGTAATAATCCCCATTCAATACGCAATATTTCCAACCAAAAATACACAAGAATTTTGTGAAAATACGCATTGCCAGGTGAATAAAATGTAGGCCTACGCATTTCGTGTTTCTTGTACGGTTTTTCTCAATTACATAACTTCCCTTCACTAATCATGCCCTCCCCGGTCCAGCATCACCTCGTGCTCTTCCCAAAAAATGCGCTCTCAACATGTGCCGATCGGGTTAGGTCGCATGTTTCCCGCCAGACGGACCCCTATCAGCAGACACTGTAACTAAGTACCGGTAATTGATTTTTCATAGTCTCGCGCGCGGTCACTGGGAGCACAGTGTCGAGTGCATGGAGTCAGAGGATCACGTATGAGGGGTGCGAGCGCGCTGACGCTCCTTCGTGCTCCCAAAATCATGACAGGAGCGTTATCAATCGCGCCCCTCGCCAAAGGACAAGGGTTACTGCACTCCCCGTATCATCAAAACAGCTCAGATACACTTTATACGCCAGTCGAAGATCGTCAAATGCTGCAAGTGAGCGACTTCAACATTCAGTCTGACAGAGCTTGTCATATTTCCAACTCCATTTTTCTCAAACCCCTGACTGAATTCCTGTATAATCTATTTGGTTGTAATGCAGAAAGAATGCACTTTCCAGTCATATCAAATTTGTTTGCTAGGTTTCTTCCAGTGAGGAGGTATTTACTTAAATAACCAATCTCACTTCAGAGCTGCATTGGTCATCGACGATCTTTTGGCGGGAAAACTGGGCCAGTGTCACTAATGTGCAGGGCACAGTCTGTGCATGAGTTATCAAGTTAGCACCAGATGGCGACACTAATACTTTGTACAGGGTGCATCAATAACAACATTACATTTTTTGGAGAATTTTTTCTGTAGTATGCGTCAATAACTGTGGAGGGTGTCAGCAATAATCAAATGGAATATTCTGAAATAAGCGACGATAGAAAATAAGTGAAAATTGGCCGTCTCTGTATAATACACAATTTACTGTATAATACACAATTTATTTGAAATAATCCACATTTTTGCTTTCAAAATTTTAGAAAATCCCCACTTTGATAGGAAAATCCACAATTTTTTATATCAGAATCCACCGAAAAAAAATAGAGGGTGGGCAGCCCTGCTGGTGAATTATCGCAAAAATAACGTTGTCGTGAAGTTAACGTTTATCGTTTGATTTCTTAAACTCCCTTGTGTCAATTCCGAACTTCATTTTCGGACCTCGCAGAGCCCCAAAGAATATTTTAATGTACATGCATATTAAACAGGGAATCTCCGATTCTATTTATAAACTACGACTAAAGGCCGCCGCACACGATACATTTTTTCCTACAAAATAGTTCGTGCGATTTCTCATCCAATTTTATTGGAAGGAAATATTTCGCATCCCGCCGTAAATGATCCCATTTATTTCCTGGAGAATATTACGTCGAAGCGTAGATTTTATTGTGTATGACGAAAAATATGACCCCGTCACGGGGTCACATTTTTTTGTAGGAATGACCATTACATGCGGACAAAGGGGCACAAGCGTCATTTGCACAATAATATGCTACCACCGGGTACACGATAGGAATTGTTCCCTATAGCATTTTATTGTACAAGAAAATATAGGACAGAACCTATTTGTGGATTTTTTCCCAGACGACAGAAGTGGGACGATGTTTCCCGTCATACACACGATAAAATAAATTCCTGTAACATAATATTTGGCCATCATGGACTAGCATGTGTTTGTACTACTACCTCATACTTCGTACGCACAAACCCATGGAGAACTTCGCCAGGATTTCTGTTTCTCTCGCACCTCGAGTTGCGGTGCACCAATCAGGACACTTGTTAGCCAACCTCGCTCCCAGGTTGGCATTAAGCCAGTTACACCGGCCGCTGTATATTTTGTGGTTGGGAAGTATTAGGAACGAGGATGGTCAGCCATTCTATCTATTGCGATTTACCCACCGCACTCTTGAACTATGCTTTTGAACAAAAATACCGTCAATTTTCTAAACCAGAGAAGGTAGGTGTACAGAAAAAATGACGTGGTATTTAGAAATGTTCAGGTTTGTTACAAATGTTAACGATCTGTGATGAAAGTCGAAAACTAACAGCGGGAGTGAGTCCACGAACAGAACATCCGGTTGGAAACAGCTTCCCACAGCGAAGTTCGTCAAGGGTTTGTGCGAACGTAGTCGGAGGGCGGAGTGATGTCACAACCCTTGAGTAGTCAAGATGATATTTGGCAGGAAAAAAATATATCGTGTACGGCGGCCTACCATTGATTCCTGTGAATCTGAACCAAAGAAAAAGGATGGGAAAATGGGTTAACTGTCACACGTTTACGGTAGCCTACTTGATGGATTTGGCCTAGGTCTACTCGTTATGGCTCCATCGGTACCAGGACACTCACCCGGACACTTGCACCCCCAAGGACATCTGTGCCCCGGACATTTACTCCGTAGGACCTCTACCCCTAACAGATCTGCCCCCGGACATATACATGCCGTAAATGCTCCCTTTACTGAGTTTGACTGTTCTACCCTCGGGGTTCTACCCCAAAGATCAAAGGGCCGATGGGGTAGCAATAAAGACCATAGGTGTGAAAACAGTGACATAATGACCCTAATTAGCCCTATTAAAGCCGCACAGTATAAACAGATGGGTTATAATCGGCGAGCATAGTCTCGGTCACCCACGGCGCTGTTTCGAATCTGGGAGTCCGTATTGCAGTACTGTGGAACGAAACGGCTGGCTGCGCAAGACTACATGCAGCACTGGGGATTCCCCAAGGGGATTCCCCGAACCTCGATACAGGATAATGCTATAATGTGTGGTTCTATGGTTCTATACATTACGCACGCCTGTAAACGAGGTTGCACTAAAATTCGGCCGAACTGGAAGTGATTAGCTGTGCACACTGTGCGGCTTTAAGGACCTGGGGCCATATGCATAAAACTTCCTTAAGTTAAGTGTAAAACGTACCCTTAAAGTCTAAGGATTTCACTTTACCAAGTGCCATACTTAAGGTGTATGCATAAAACAAACTAAGGGCATACTCAGCTAAGGGCAACCCTTAACTAAAGTATTTCCAGGAATTGTGGTGTCAGCCAATGAAATTTCAGTATTCAAGGGTTTTCCCAGATTTCTTGAGTGTTATACTTAAGGAAGGTTTCTCAAATGTAGGCTGCATGTACATGAACATGACTGCAGGCAATGCTGTAATGCACATTTTAGTGTGATAGGAACTGTGTAAAGTGGCTATTAACGGTGGAAAACAAAAAAGAGGTTACCAAATTGGTAGGACAGAAAGAGGATACAAGCCAAATGGCAACAACGGTTCGCTGGCATGAGGCCGAGGACGAGGGGCACAGGCCTAATGTACCGTAAACAGGCCTATCAGTCAGCGCCACCATCGATGGCCAGAGAAACCAGGCTTGTCTGTATGGCCATCAGGAAGTTGCTATATTGGACATGTTGGAAGCCACGAGCGAGCATCCTATTTAAGATGTCCTACTTTCCCCTGTGTGGTGAGACCTGAATACAGGCGCTATGCTACTGTATGTTTATTACCGTGACCTGGTTCATCCATGAACATACGATCGATGTAGTGTATACAGAGCAGTCAGGAAATGTGGCCAACAAGACTGTGGAAATGTCCAAGTAATTGAATTATCTTAGTTATCAATTAAGCGTGGATGTTGTTGCTACACATGAAAGAATGAGTTGAAGTATAGTGGCTTACCTAATGAAGGGTTAGAAAAGGTATAACAATGGGTCTAATTTCTCAAGTGATGAAAAGAATCTCCACCATTTTTACTGTCCAACACCTGGTCCCCTGCCTGTTACAGCCGCTCCGCTATAGGCCTACAGTACAATAGGAGTCGAGGACAGAGGACCCGCATGAAAATGATCCTAAATAATCTCGTCATTTGGTCCAAAAATCGTCCAAAAAGCACCAAGCCGATTATATTATTCAAATTGCTTAGCAGGGGACACAATTTCACGCCAAATGATTAGCTATTGCGTCGATAATCAGTAGATTACGTGAATGGAAAAGGAGAAAATGGAGGCGAAAAATTGACCNTTTAGAACAATTTGAGCCTATTGGTAATCTGAAGTTCGATCTGATGACTTCAAAAAATGCATTTGAAGTGTGATAAATTTACAGTAGAGGCCTCCTGCGCATGCCCAGATTGACTTCTTCCGGTCGTCAATAATATTCTATTGGCTTTGCTGTGGAGGTAGGCGTCGACTACGCCGATTTTGCTGCGTCACCGTACTATTTTTAGGAGGGCTTTCCCCATGTTGTGGCCGTTCTCCGAAAGGTGACGCCTCTATAGCAAATTCCCTTCCTAACAGTCGTGAACTTGCAAAAAGGTTAAAAAATTGCATTGAAATGAAAACTGTGCCATATTGTGGCCAGTATCATGTAGTTTTCATAACAGAAAGAATAAAAAAATCTGTCGGGAAAATTTTGAAAAAAGTGAGTCTTTGTATTTGTGTACATTTCTCTGTACATTCGTACATGTGCAATGTACAGGAAAGAATGGAAAACACCTGATGCTTTGTCTATTGATATCTTAAAGTTGACAAAGTCATGAGTTGCAATCCGAATGGAATATGTGGTAACCGCTATGTAGCCAAAGGTGGAAGACAAAATTTGGTTGCGTAATCAGCAGTGCCTGTTGAGTAATAGGTGGCAGTAGCCCTTTTTACACGGTGCCGGTGCGTTCCGGATCGAGACTAGTTCGAGGAGGGTTCGGTTATTTTTCCCCGTGTAAAAGCGAAACAACTGACCTCCACCTTCCTCGGGCCAGTTCAGTTCGCTGCGTGAGTCTCGGGAAGGTGGAGGTAGGTGGAGGTAGGTGCAGGTCAGTTATTTTCCCGTGTAAAAGCGAACTGACCTCCACCGGCCTCGTGCGGGTTTGAGTACGCTACATATGAATGGCATCACTGGCGCATTGCTGTAAGTTACCTGTGAAGAAATCACGCACGACATTTCTCAAGCACTGCTCATGTTGTTAAAAGCATAGTTTATCGATTTTAAGTGATTATTTTTGTGATATTTCTTACTTGCGATAACTGTAAATGTTGATACACGCCATCTGGTGGCACGCATTTGAACGAACCGACCTCGAACTAGATCGAGGCGGGTTCGGTAACCCGCACCGTGTAAAAGCGATCAATCCATCCTGAACCGAACCCGCCCGAGGAGGGTGGAGGTAGGTTTCCTCGAACCAGCACCGTGTAAAAAGGGCTATTGTCCCACCCTTTTACCTCAAATGGTAAAATTTGTCCAATTATTGACGTACATTACTCAGAAACGGTTACTGATTACGCAAGCAAATTTTGTCTACAACCTTGCTACAATCCCATTCCGATCGCAATTGATTTTGTCATCTTTAAGATATCAATAGACAAAACTTCAGGTGTTTTCCATTCTTTCCTGTACATTGCACATGTACAACTGTACAGGGACATGTACACAAATACAAAAATTCACTTTTTTCAAAATTTTCCCAACAGATTTTTTTAATTCTTTCAGTTATGGAAACTACACGATATTGGCTACAATATGGCACAGGTTTCATTTCAATGCAATTTTTTAAACCTTTCTGCAAGTTAAAGAGCACTGTGCCTGGATTATGAGAAATGATTTCCCTGCATTCGGCCGTTTTGTTGCGGAACATTGAGACGTTCAAGTCGGGAAGAAGGTTCGACTGTGGAATTCAACCAGGTTGGTGCCGAATTAGTCGAAATATTTCACCCAATTTGTGTTCAGTATGTAACTGAAATGTCAAAGACCAAAATTAATGGGCCGAATTTATAAAACACAGCAAAAGCTTACAAGCCAAAGACCCAAGGCCAAGCTTTTGCTTGTAAAGGAGAAGCACAAGCCAAAGATTTTGCTCACAAACATATTCATAATCAATTGCTTAACCTAATGACCTTTTCTCATAAAGCCAAGCAAGATTTTCTATCTGATGAAGCTAATGCTTGCAAGACAAAGCTTCTGCTAATTTTTATAGGGAGTTGCTTGTTCTATGAAGCATAAGCGAAACTTTATAAATACATCTTCAAGAAAAAGCCCAGAAAAAGCAAATGCTAGTTTTTATGAATTCGGCCCATTGGGCCTGGTGGTTGCTTTTGTTCATTTCATCGACTATTTCCGACTTAAATTTTCTCCGTCGCGGAGATGCTGGCTGGCTGGCGGCAGCTGCATTGGGCCGAATTCATAAAAACTAGCATTTGCTTTTTCTGGGCTTTTTCTTGAAGAATATGAAATAGAAATCGGGTTTCCAAGGTGAAATAGAAATTCTTGAAGAGGTATTTATAAAATTTCGCTTTTGCTTCATAGAACAAGCAACTCCCTATAGGAATTAGCAGAAACGATGGGCCGAATTCATAAAAACTAGCATTTGCTTTTTCTGGGCTTTTTCTTGAAGAGGTATTTATAAAATTTCGCTTTTGCTTCACAGAACAAGCAACTCCCTATAAGAATTAGCAGAAGCTTTGTCTTGCGAGCATTTGCTTCATCAGAGAGAAAATCTTGCTTGGCTTTATAAGAAAAGGTCATTAGGTTAAGCAATTGATTATGAATATGTTTGTGAGCAAAGTCTTTGGCTTGTGCATCTCCTTGACAAGCAAAAGCTTGGCCTTGGGACTTTGGCTTGTAAGCTTTTGCTATGTTTTATAAATTCGGCCCTTTGTCAAGCGAGCATTAGCTTGATCAGATAGAAAATCTTGCATGGCTTTATAAGAAAAGGTCATTAGGTTAAGGAATTGATTATGAATATGATTGTGAGCAAATTCTCTGGCTTGTGTTCCTCCTTGACAAGCAAAAGCTTGGCCTTGGGACTTTGGCTTAAGCTTTTGCTATGTTTTATAAATTCAGCCCATATGATCCCTTCCACGCCGGCAAGGTGGTTGGGTGTGCGGGGAGCCATCCGAGGCCTAGGCCTACTCACAAATATTTCAGGCCATAATCCCCCACTTTCGAAACGAAATTAAGTGATATGATGTCTGTTAAATCGTCGTCGCACATTCTGGAGGTAAATACAGTGTGAATCCTTTGGTGATTCTTTCCCAACTGAGAGATGTTTGTTCGGAGTGAAACGTCAAAAATTCCTGACCCAACCCGTCTGCGTGCGGGCTGCTGCCATGCATGCAGTGTAGGCCTACTCGTGTGCCCGCCCCACGCCATGGCCATGGGGGGATGTAACAGTGAAGAATGTCCCCTGTAGGCCTAGGCCTAAGTGTCTGCTTCTATTGTTCCATGACATGACAGATTCAGGGCTCTGCCGCCGCGCCGGACGGCCCCTCCAGGACGCAGAAATGCTGACGGCAGTCGACCTAAAAAGGGTATTTCCCGACCATCAGAACTAAAGTTAAAGTTCAAGTTGGGGTTTATAGTCTGATATCAACAACGGTAGAGGTGTCATCCGACTTTACACTTTAACCCCAGTCTATCCTGAAACCTTTCAGTAGAACTCGGATGAGCTGCTCATTCAGCGCTACAATCTGAGCATTTCCGACTGGCACCCATTTATACACCTGGGTGGAGAGAGGCAAAGAGACTTGCCCAAAGTTTCACGCCCAGTGAGATTCGAACCCGGGACCCTCTGACCGCTAGTCGGAGTCCCGAACCACTACACCACCGTGGCTCCGTGGCACTATACGAAGTGTGCCAAGAGAGAATGATGCCCACCACACACACTTCCGAATTTCCTTTCTGTTCACCAAATGTGCTTCCTGGCGGGGCTTTCTGACCAACGTCAACAGCGACAACGGTGGGCTGCCTGAGTTGCAATAGGGTGGATCGGGGTCATTTTGACGCCAAATGTGCTCATTATTTCGACTCTCAGGTGCAGAAAATCGCATTTCAGCAAGTCTAGATTTCAAATTTTTCTGGCACTCGTTCAGTCCTGGGCAGGACCCTGCAGATTAAGGTGGTTGGCGTTTGAAACCAATCATCAGAAAGATCAGAATTTAACAGGAGGATCTATTGTCCGAGGGACAGTTTCCTTGGGGACATCCTCTCCTTTCACAACAGCCCACCCCGCCAAGTAGGCCTAACACCTGTTGCAGAGTGCATCACAATAACGGCCGAGCCACTCCTGTTGTTCAGTTTCTAGTTCATTCTCGTATTACTTCCTGGTTCTGTATTCTCACAGCTGCTGCTTTGATTAAAAAGTGCGGAGCCTCTGCTAGGCCTCAACAGTCATAAGCTGCACCTAAGGGTGGGTATACACTACACGCGATTCGCCCTACGCATGCGACGGTTCTTTGTTATTTCATGCCGCAATGCCTCCCAAACAAAAGCGATTCGCGTGCGATGCCAAATCGCTTGGCGAATCGGTTCTGTGTGCACCTACCCTAAGGGTGGCTGCACACCTAAAGCTAGGTGCACACAGAGCTTAATGCTTGCGCGATCTTAGCCGCAAGCCTCTTCGAGAGCACGCAAGGTCCAAAAAATCTCTGTGTGCACCTGAGGCCGTAAGCCGTTAGTGCTTGCGTCCCGAGGCGCAGGCAGAATCGTAAGGATCAAATTTTTTTGATATTTGCCGCCGATCACCTACGAGACGCAAGGCCGCGCGGGAATGTCTTGCCACTATTACCAATCAATTTGCCGCTTTTTGTCACATGATCAAGATGGCAGCGACCGTTGAGGAGGGTACCACATCGTGGAGCAATGAAACTGATGAACTGTTGGTGTCCCTGTGGCGCCAGCATGTTCATCTCTACGATACAACCATCCCTGAATTCAAAGACCATTTGAAAAGAATGAGATCAATCGATGAAATAGCGAAAGAATTAAAAATAACAGGTAGGGCATATGCCTACCCTAGGCCTCTCGCGGTCAAGGCAGCCGAACAACTGCTAACCGGGCGGGAGCCTCGTCGTACATGATGAGTGCATAGCATATAGGCCTAGGCCTATGGGAGCGAGTTCAGAATTCACTACCACCGGTACGTTTCCGAAAGTTGTATTCATACATCGATGATGTGATAATGCCGGTGTCACATCCTGCCAGTGTTTCCCATCTGCGAGTGTTCCCCTCCTATTGTCTGACGGAATAAGCGGCGACTTGACAATAGAGGACACACAGAGAAACATGTCGATCTATCTGGTAGCGTTTGCCAAACAATAAGGGGGCACACTCACCCACAGAAACACTGACAGATATAACACTTGTATCGTCTGCACCGTCATGATGTATCATTGCACAAGCCTTCCACGTATTGTCCCGAAATAAAGAAACTCATAGCAGAACGACACCGAACACTAGCGGGACTAGGGACTGATCAAATCACAAATTAATTGGAAGTTGTGCGGCAGCATTCGAACGTAGACCTAGTTTCTATACGAAAAACGTCCTCTTCTTCAAGTTCTCTGAAGAGGGTGTGATATGCCCCACATACTAGCCGCCGCAACCACTTGCGGGTCCGAATTTCCCGGCACGAGGCCTTGTATTTGCGCCGCCTTCTCCTCAAAATCAACAAGATCGATGCAATAATATGGACGTGGTTGGTAGCCGCCATTTTGTCGATTGGAAATACCGCCAAATTTAGGTCTATACCGGCACTGCGCAAGCGCCAACCCCGCCAAATTTAGGCCCGATACCGCGCAAGCGCTAATTGCAAAGATCCTTGCGCCCTCGTGTTCACACAGCGGCGCAACGATTTAGAGGACTGCGTGATCGTAAGGTTTCGCGGATTACGGCTGCGGCTAAGATCGCGCAAGCACTAAGCTCTGTGTGCACCTAGCTTTACG
>NMRB01001518.1:54321-68424 GCA_002633025.1 Notospermus geniculatus
GGGGTCCCCCCCCATGATACAGTAGAGAAAGATAGCAGACCCTCGAAACAAGTGTAATTGTGATGAAAAGGTGATTTACTCTGAGAGAAGTTGTTTTATTCATTTTTGTTGGCAGTGAATTCTGACTACAACCTATTTTTTGTGACACCCTCGAAACTCAAAAGTCAACCCAAACCTTCAAAAATTATAACCTTACACTCAAAAGATGTAGAAATGAACTCATTTCTTGGAAATTGTGCTTCATTTTGGCATTTATTCTTACAAATGCACAGGGGCTACAATTGCCTCACTTCGGTGGTAAAAGTATAGCCCCTGTAAACTTTTTTAAAATAATTTATTTCTCAAAAAGGGCTTTGGTTAAAGAGTTATTTTGAATTAAACCATCGATCTAACTTGCATGACTACATACATGCCAAATTTCATGTTAAAATTCAACTGTTTTGGTGGTGAAACCCTTAAAAACCAAACACGGGGGCTAGAATATTGTACCACTTTACTCTATAGGCTATATTTCTCATGAATGGAACATTCTAAATCCGTTGGAACATTCCAGATCCATCGGCAGATGCCCATTTTCCCCTGAACAAGAATAACACAGCGATGCTGGTTAAGATAATATATCACGATTTTCATCAACCCGAGGTAAAATATACTACCTACCGGCGGCTGAAAAAGCCATGATAACTGCAACATGTGCGATTAATTCATTCATAACACCAGCTCGATAAGACATGATTGTCGAATCGGCATTGACAAACACATTGAATGAAAATTTCCCGTCGGGAATCCCCTAGACGCACCTCTCTCGGTGCGTCTGGACGCACCTTGTTCGGATCACGAGTTGATGAGTGAATGCTTTATATAGATTGCCATGAGTTTAAAGCAAATGGCTCCCGGTGTTTGTTTACGTTCAGTTGGGGTGCCATCTCAATATCAAGCGTCATTTTGAGAAAAAGGCGAAAGAAGGATTTTAGTTTAATGGAAATGCATTAGACAGCCAAACTTCGGAGGCGTACTCTGCAAAATCTGCCGCTTCGAAATCAATGTGAATTGCACAAAATGTACATTTTGACTGACTGAATTTAAAAACGTCATTAATACAAATTTTTAATGGACCCTCGTCCCCAGTGTTTACGTTCGCATATTTGCGCAGGTTTTGCTTATGACTGGAGCACGGCTTTACCTGGAGGCTAGATTTACTCTCTATGGAAGTTACCGCCAAAAATGTAAACAAACCCCGCGAGCCATTTGCTTTAATAATAGGGTCAGTTTCAAAATTGGTCATCATCAGGTGGAAAAATTCATTTGTATATTATAATCATTTTGTTGGTGTTTCTTGATAGCAGAATATATCAGCTATATATATTTGATGAATTTGTCCTTTCGGTCATCAAATAATGATTTTGTAGCCACTTTTTCACCAAAATTATGGAAAAGTATTGGTGTCGGACGGAAAACAGAATTAAATTGATTAAAATTCAGAAACAGCCATCAAGCAAAATTTTATGCTATCATAATAAAGTATGTAGAGCCTATAATGGGATAAAAGTGATTTTGCATTCCAAATAGTACAATAAGTGGTCTGAAAATGGGAAGATTTGGGGAAAAATATGACATTAGGCGGGTTTAGGTACATTTGGTTTTTTATTTGCAAAAACAAAGGATCTTAAATTTTTGAAAATGTCATAACCTATCAATGGTTATGTGGGGTGACCACATGGCACATGCCAAATCTGTATTAACCCTTTCACTAATTGTCACTGACTCCCCCAAATATTTTCCGTCCGACACCAAAATGATTTTCCGTCCGACACCAAAATAGATTCAGTGATTTTGGATGANACTCAGATGTTTACAGCTGGACACAAAATTAATTTGAAGTTATCAATTTCCGTCCGAACCAAAATTCACTTTTTGAAAAAGACCCAATAGTTCATGGATAGAGGGCCTACTGGTACAGGCCAGTCACGGCATAAAGCACTCGGCACTTCGTCATCTGGTTTTCCTAATACTGATTAAGATATGAAGATTTCCATCGTGTGAAAAAAAAACGCACGTACCGGCTGCTGAAAAAGCCACTATGACTGAGACAAATGCGAGTAATACATTCATTACACCATGAAATCGACGCATTATCAAAATGTTATAGTAACAAGCTGCTTGTATTGCATTGAGCAATAGATTTTCCGTTGGGAATCCCCGAGAATATGATTCATTCAATCGTCGCAATGGTTAACGCGTTCACGTGAGTCGTGCATGGAATTCTACCCCAACCCAAAAAAATGATCCAAGACTGATTCAAATATTTTTTTGATTAAGAACTTTTTTTGTTTGTTTGATTGTTCAAAACAAAACACACTCAACTCAATTTTACGTCTCTTCTTTTCATTACAGTGTACATGTATATACTATAAGATGAGTTGTAGAAATCGAATTATGTCAAGGTCTAACCAGACGGCATAATGCCGTTTTTGACCACTGCGTTGTTACCGACCCCCGTATTGTTGGACCACGTCTTTTGATTCGTTTGTCAAGCAAAATGGCGTTATGATGTTTGATTTGACTTGGTGGTGTTGCTGTGACGATGACCTAATTCTATTTCTACAATTCGTCTGTATGATCTCCAACGGAAAGCAACCGTTTTTTCATACCCGGCGTGAAAGGAATCCAAGTCGCCCTGGAACCCAAGTCCGGTCTTATTGTTCAGCGAGAGGTTAATATATGCCTAGAGAGATCATGACCATTCGAATACATGTATAACCTTACAATAGCGGGCTATTGTTTATTGGACTTGCATTCCTAGGACGTTGATTCCTGTCACACCTGTACCAAATATAATTTCGTCTCGGATATGAATGAGTTGAGTAATACTATTGTATTGAATAAATTACTAGGTCAACAATCGATTGACGAAGCACAATACGGAAAATGCAGTGAGATCCGGAAGCCACTTGTCTGTGACAAGTGTTAGATAAAAGTGTGTGCTAGGTCTATTTACGACACTGCGATGATCTCACTGGCATGTTTATTTATCTCTCAGACACGATTTGTTTGTATGCAGCCTGCTTTACCAAGAGTGTCGCCCAAGTTCACTGAAGCTTTCGACATGGATAGTGGTTCAGGGCAACATCTAAATGAAAATTTCATTTTTTACAAAGATTTCGAAAAGAGATAAAGTATTCTTCATAAGATTCTTGCTGCGTTGGTCTTATGAACCATGCATGTGACCTTCTGACCACCCTCTTGTGTCCTGCCTGTGGCAGCATTCAACCAAGTGGTTTGCTTTAACCGAAACTGTCCTCTGTTGAATGGCGACATCAGCGTTTTAATTCATACTTATTCAGGTTAAAGCGAATCGATAGCGGATTTTGTTTACATTTGGCTGGTGTTTGTAAACACAAAATTCAGCCTATCAAAATGCACGAAAATTTCTTTGTTGACATTCTGGAGAAGTTTGTTTACATTTTTCGCTGAAAATTCGTCCCCTTTCAAATTCTATTTCTAAATCAAATTTTTTCGCTTTCGATTTGCTTTAAGGGGCGGCAGTGGAAACCTACAGCGCCGTCAATAGTGCGGCGGTGGAAGGTTGAATCGTTTTATTTATGAATAACCATGTATTGTTAATAAAATTAGGCGTCAAGGACAAGCTGATCATGGTTCGTCCAGAATGCGCCCAGCAGTCTCTTCATTTTAAAGCTGAACTGCATGAACAAAAACCACAGCGCCGCAGTATGGTGGTCTACAGAAGTGCAAACGCCCTTCGAAACACCTCCAGAACATGATAGACCACCAGCGTATTTGGTGGCGCCACTGTATTCAATCTCAGGCTTTCTATCGAGACACATCAAGAGATAGTGTCCAAGTGACAGAGCCTGGGTAGACTTAGTACAATCCGTAGGAACTTGAGCATGAGGTTGGTCAGGGTTATTTAGTGCTTGCGCGCAGTTAAAATATGTGGTACAATNATTCCCCAACATTAATTGGTGATAAAACGCCAGCTCCCAGTCGCCTTGTTGCCGAGAAATCTATGACGAAAAAATCAAATGGGGGGTCTCACTGTTTGCTTAATTAGCTGATTAATGAAAGATGAAAGCACATCGTTTTCAATTCAGATGTGTAGAACAAGAGTAGCAATTTCATAGAAATACATGAAATCGATGCTACCTTCTTGCTTGAAGAAAATATGAATTGTTTTCATTCGCCATTTGCAGTGCGCTTCCTTATGGCTACCGCCCCCTTAAGGGCCTAGAAAACATTGTTTTGCTGCCTGTGCGGTGCTTGATCGGCGGCATTTACCTGCAGAATAGTCACACGCGTTTAACATTCCTGCGTTTATGTCCAGGAGCACAAAAGAAAAGAGTTGAATGACTCTAAACAAGGCCTCTTGAACGTTCAAATATTCTTTTGTCCTCCTGCACATAACGCAGGAATGTTAACCGCGTGTGACTATCCTGCAGGTGAACGCCGCCGACCAAGCACCTTGCAGGCAGCAAAACAATGCTTTTCTAGGCCTTTAACCTGAATAAGTAAGAATTAAAACGCTGAATGTAACTGCAGAACATTGGCGGACATTTGGGCCTACATCGAAACTTGTCAGAAAGTATAGAACACAAACAACAACAAAATGTTAATACAATCATGTATTTTCATCTCGTCTTTATCCAAATGCAAGTATTAGTACAATGTACATATTTGACAAATTTCCCAATCCTGTTATTATTCTTTTACTTCCAACTCGCATATCAACAACGTTTTTGATAACAAGTTGATATGCGTTTAGTAGACAGACAATCAGAGTCATACAAAAGTCTGATCAATCATAATGTTTTAGTTGATTGAAAAGTTGTTATTAATATCTATTTTTCTATGGGCCTATAAACGTTTAAAGTGCACATCTGAATGACAGATATGTGTATGTACAGTATGTTGCAAAAAATGAGACAAGTTTATAAGTTAAGTAGCCTACATGTAAAAGACCACATTCAAGTGAGGAACATGAGTAGCTGGCTGGAGATGTCCTCCTCCTCCATACTTAACAGGGCCAATGATGCTTTGGCTTCGACCCTGATGGAAAAATCTAATACAATACAACACTCAGTCAGACAATACAATGCAATACAATACAATAGGCCTACAACCAAGACTATACAAAAAAATGAGTTCATTCAAGAACGAAGAGTACTTAATTAAGATGGTGATGTATGTGAGTTTGTTCTACTAAGAACAGAGTCAGTCGTCAATGGGATGGTTGGAATACACCATCAACAATCACATCTTTTGGTGGCATTTCATCGTCTTCAACTTCGTCTGTTGTTTTTTTGTTATTACTGCAGGGAATGCTTGCATCTCTTTGTTTAATGGTACCGGTACCCGGTCTCTGATGACCCGGTGGGTTACAGGTTGGAACAATATCACGGCCTGCACCATCATTGATAACATCTCTCGGAGGCTTTTGATTATCTGCAACCTCATTTGTTGTTTTTTCCCTACCGGGAAGAATGCCTGCATCGTTAAGTTTAGTGGCCGGTCTCGGGTGACCCGGTGGGTTACAGGTTGGAACAATCTCAAGGCCTGCACCATCATTGATAACATCTTCCGGGGGTTTCTGATCATCGACAACCTCAGATGTATTTTTGCTGGACATAATGCCTGCATCTATTTGCTTAACCTCAGTAGCATCATCAGAAGCAGTAGCAGGAAACGTTGGAATAGTTTGGTGAGTTTCTTCCACACTGGTGCCGGGCTTATCAGTGGGGGTGTTTGCAATCATTGGATCAACTTCGTGTGTCTCTTCCATACTGGTGCCTGGCTCATCAGTGTGGATGTCAGCAATCAATGGATCAGCTTCATCTGATTCTTCCGCACTAGTGGTGCCCGGGTCATCAGTGGGCGTGTCAGCAATCAATGGATCAGCTTCGTCAGTTTCTTCCGCACTGGTGCCCGGCTCATCATGTTTAGCTTCATCTCCCAGGCTGGTTCCCGGCTGCTCATTTGATGAATTGGTCGAAATGAGTCGACGAGACTCTGGTACTTCCCCGCTGGTGCCCGGAACTTGTAGTGGGTGGATAACGAATTCCGTCAAAGGTATTTCTGCAGACATTTTCTTCCTTTTAGGGCAAACTGGAAATACGATGAAATGGTTGAGGAGCATGGCCTGATATCACGTACCAGCAGTGAGGCTGAAACGGTTATTGTCGTCCTGGGTAAACCTTAATCTTACCCAGCACCAAGCTGGGTAATCATTTTTCTTACACACCATCTTCCTGGGTAAACTCAAGGTACGCAAATCTTACCCAGTTTGATATTGGCGCCTCATTGTTGTGGATTCTGATCATCACTTCACACAAATTCCACAGATCCTGCGGTCCAAGTCGTGGTCAGCTATACACATACAGTACAGTTCACCTCGGAAGCAGATATCTACGTGGCGCCAATTTCAAACGGGGTAAGATTTGCGTACCTTAAGTTTACCCAGGAAGATCTTGGTAAGAAAAACGATTACCCAGCTTGGTGCTCGGTGAGATTAAGGTTTACCCAGGACGAAAATAACCGCTTCAGCAGCAGTGAGACTGATTCATATTAGTCTGGACGCAAAACCCCGATGTTAAAAAAAAGCAGGACATTTTGGATAACAGCAATTTTTTTGCATTTTTGATATCTCCAAAAAATGACAGAGATTCAGAATCCGTCGGGTGCCACTCTGGCACCCTTTAGCGTTTTGAGAAAATCTCGTTTCAAGTTCAGGACACTGACTTTATCATTGGACCCAAGAACTGAGCTTTGTACAGGAGAATGGGACCCGATGTACAGCTAACTTTTGAACGGTTGGAATTACACCCCATAAATGTATTACCAACAGATAGAAACATGGTGCTTCTTAATCAAATAAGCATGTTTTTAAGTGTGTTCAGTAGTTGTGAAATAAGAAATGTTTTTTTATGTAAATTTACACAAAATGGGTCAAAATACATGTACATAAAAACACTGTTTCCAATTACGTAACTGGTTAAAAACTACAAAAAACATGCTCATCTGATTAAAGCAGAAGAGGCAAAAACAAAACAGAAAAATAAAGATAGACGATGAACGGGTGTAGAGGGATAATGACTGGTATTTATAAAACTTAGCAAATGCTTACTTAAGATTTGTACAGCGAGGTCCAATGTAAATGTACTACAAAACCTGAAGTAAAAGCATAAGTTAGCTTTTATGAATACCAGCCATTAGGTTTTGCCATCATGGACTGGGTGTCTACAAAACTAAGACCTAAGACCTACAAAAGTAAGACCCCCCACAGTACAAAAGTAAGACCCCCACAGTACAAAAGTAAGACCCTGTTATAAAAGTAAGACCCCCCACAGTACAAAACTAAGACCCTGTTATAAAAGTAAGACCCCCACAGTACAAAAGTAAGACCCTGTTATAAAAGTAAGACCCCCACAGTACAAAAGTAAGACCCTGTACAAAAGTAAGACCCCCACAGTACAAAAGTAAGACCCTGTACAAAAGTAAGACCCCTCACAGAAAACTGACGTGGTATTCAGAAATGTTCAGGTTTATTGCAAATGTTAATTACGATCTATGATGAAAATCGTAAACTAACAGCGGGAGTCAGTCCACGAACAGGAACATCCGGTTGGAAACACCTTCCCACAGCGAAGTTCGTCAAGGGTTTGTGCGAGCGTAGTCGGAGGGCGGAGCGATCTCGCAACCCTTGAGTAGTCATAATGGGTTTTGCCAGACTCTTTCTGGTTTAAACATACCTTTCCTCCCAAGGAAAACAGATGCGGCAATGACCATCACCAGACAAGCTACAATGATCTTCACCGTCCAAGCGGGATTCTGAGCCAACCAAGTTTTTGCTGATTGGATGGCCGTGGTCATAAAAATCGTCGTCCCATAGGCAGGCGTTGAGGATGGAGTTAGTGGTATGGTGGTGGGGGTCACCGATGATCTGTATGCCACGATGGCATAATAACATGCTGTAAAGAAGAGACCTTTTATTTATCACAACGGCCGACATTGCAACTTCATTGCCCAGAATTGAAATGAACCAAGATCTGCCTGATTAGAGATTGTTCAGACATTCATTTCATTTGGTGTGGGGGGAGTTTCGATCCTGCACATCCCGTTTCCATCACTGGTGTACTTACCTCCGCAAAAGTCCTGCAGGTATTACTGTATACATCATCCAGCGAGCCACCTTTGAGAAGATAGCTACAGGCTCGGGGTCCTGCACAATTTACATCTACTCCCATGGCATCATTGTAAGTGAGGCTCTGACATGTTAATATCACCCACTCCATTTTACTATCCTTCAGTCTGAAATGTAGCCAAATTTAAAAGTAACCGTAACGCCAACATAAGAAACACCAAAATGACAAGTAGGCTACCTCCACGACGTAAAATGCCGTTTACAATTTAATGTTTATGAAGTACGCAGATTGTTTCCAAGGAAGCTCCCACCACTCACTTCCTTCTTCTAAATTGTTGGGAAACCCCAACAATGTAGGTACATGTACGTGTACGTACGTGCACATACATGTACAGTACATTAGACCCATTAGACTCTTAACTGCGGGAGTCGATTATTAAAATCTGCCCCAAAAGTTCAATGTATGTAGGGGCCTACCAATGTATTATTTGTCTTGTTGAAAATCAGAATTTTATGAATTTTTGGTAAATAAGACGTACATGTACAGCCAATGTACATACAGCTGACATTGCGGACCGATGACGTCATGTCTACCTTTAGACTGGTTCACACCAGTGATTCAGCAGAATCAAAAATGACGGTCATTTTCGAGTATAATACATGTGTTTTATGGATGCACGCATGCTTAA
This sequence comes from Notospermus geniculatus, assembly GCA_002633025.1. Taxonomy (NCBI): domain Eukaryota; kingdom Metazoa; phylum Nemertea; class Pilidiophora; order Heteronemertea; family Lineidae; genus Notospermus; species Notospermus geniculatus. Next base: position 63,166 of record NMRB01001518.1, read on the forward strand.
TGGTTAGTAAACCTCAATATTGATCAATAGTGATGCATGTTGTGTGAAAATATGTCATAGATCTATCAATCTTTATTGTCCTTCTGGCACCAACATTCAGTGTTTGACCTGATTTCTGGTGGGGTTTATTGAAGTAGGCCTACACTAGAACCTCTCTTCGTGGACACCTCTGCCAGGCGGACACATCCCTCAGGAGAGCCGAGTTCAGTCATCATTTGGCGTCTGTAACAAGGACACCTCTCAATTAAAGAGAGTGCTAAAGGGTGCGCTCATGGAGTAGTTCCACTGGTACAGTCCCTTTCTCAACAACTTGATAGTCATGTACATGCACAATAGCCTGGCATGGTCGATATATGCACACCTTCGATTTTGTGGTTGAATGTTTTGCATGTTTGGCTTTCGTTGTATACATCATTTCAATGGGGAACCCGCTCACCGACAGGTCGGCGCTGCGAGCGATTGTACCGAAACGACGTCATTTTAGGTGTTGACGTTGCGTCATGAGAAAATGACCTGTACATTTTTCTACAGGAAAAATGACACAAAAGACGTTGCTTTTATCGCCATTGTATCTCTTCATTTTAAGAAAAAAAGGAATGAGATTAAAAAGAAAATTCCATCTGCTACAAGGTGATGTAAGTTTTATTGTTGGGCGACCGACACAAATGGTTTATTTTCACGCCAGAAATAAATAGAAATAACGTTACAAAAACAGAGACTTAGGTACAACCGCTCGCAGCGCCACATCGTGACATTAGTGTGCGGGTTCCCCTATCGTCTTTGTTAACTCTGGCGCGGGTTATGACTCTCTTTCTCTTCTTTGAAATTGCCTTTTGAAACAAACATCCTCTTCCATGACGTCTCCTGGGAGACATTATGGACATTCCTCACTGATGGGCAATTCTCCAGTAGAGAATGGATGTTACAAAATCAAATTTTTATTTTCATCTTTGCTGTTACAACTCATTCAGATCTGCAAAAAGTCTGGGATATTCAGGCAGCACTGCTGGAAATTATAATGTGAAGTATTTTCAGTTATAAGGCAAGATAAATTTATGAAAATTAAAATTCATGTTTTTTGCACAGAATGTCCTGACATAACCTAGTTTTGGTACCCTTCTTTAGTCCCCCACAGATCAGATTACATCCATGAAAACCATGGTGTTTTGGTTGATTTCACATCTACAAGATCTGATTGAGGAACAATGTACAAGTACAACATAATACAGTTGGGATGAATATGACTTTGAAGCCTTCTTTTCAGAAGTAAATTTTTGTAATTCCGTTACCATGCACTGCATTTAGAAATGTTAATTTCTCTTAGGTGTAGAAAGATTTAAGGGGCATGTATAGAGGCCACTGAGTGAAGTACCACAAGTGGGACCCATCCAAAAAGTTCAATATCCGTGACGTTGACAGCCAGAAGGGCATGGCCATCAGTGTCTATACATGCATGGCTCACTGTACACTGCACACACACATTAATTACACAAACCCCATTGTCTTTACGAGACATTACATCAGCTGAGCTTTGGTGCAATCAAATTCCAAGCCAGCACCGTTTCCGACAAATCAAGTAACGTAAACCGCAAAAGAATGACTATAGCTAGAGACAACGAGCAATTAAAATGTTGACTTAGTCACTAATCGTCCATAATCACCGGTGAAACTTGCAGTGCATTTCCAATTTCACAGAACATGGGAGCTACCATATTGAGTTACTCGAACTACTTTCGAATTTCACTTCGGTCGAGTCGGGTCGCACCCGAACTCCATAAATTCCTCGGTTATCTACTTTTCTGACGTCATAAATGTGACCGACATCGTTACTCGGGTTGATTTGTATTTGTATTTCATTTTTCCGTCAGGGCCGACGCTATATAGCATTATTGGCCCTGGTAAGTACGGAGGAGGCCATCACAAGCTACTCATGTTCCTCACTTGGATGGGGTATTTTACTTGCCCTTGCAAAGACACAAGGTACAAGGCACCACGGCTTACTGTCCCATGCGACGGGCTGGATTCGAACCTGGGACCTGCCGCTTGCCAAGCGGACGTTATAACCACTAGGCTATCAGGCTCCTCACTCGGGTTATTTGAGGACCGAACTCGACCACTCACGTGACAACAGCAAAAAATTGTCGAATTCACTGGAAAATGTGTAGTGGAACACATTAAGTGCGTAGCTGTGCGAGACTAGGTGGAAAGTAGTTCGAGTAACTGAATATGGCAGCTTCCATGGTTTGTAAAATTGGAAATGCACTGCAAATTTCACCGGTGATTATGGACGATTGGTGATTAAGTCAACATTTTAATTGCTCGTTGCTTCTAGCTATAGTCATTCTTTTGCGTTTTACTTTACTTGATTAGTCGGAAAGGGTGCTGGCTTGGAGTTTGATTGCACCAAAGCTCAGGTGATGTAATGTCTCGTAAAGACAATGGGGCTTGTGTAATTAGTGTGTGTGTGCAGTGTACAGTGAGCCATGCATGTATAGACACTGATGGCCTTGCCCTTCTGGCTGTCAACCTCACGGATATTGAACTTTTTGAATGGGTCCCACTTGTGGTACTTCACTCAGTGGCCTCTATACATGCCCCTTAAAGCTGAACTGCGTGAACAAAAACCACAGCGCCGCAGTATGGTGGTCTACAGAAGTGCGAACGCCCTTCGAAGTCCCTCCAGAACATGATAGACTGCCGGCCTATTTGATGGCGCCACTGTATTCAAGCTCAGGCTTTCAATCAAGACACATCAAGAGATAGTGTCCAAGTGACAGAGCCCGATAGACTTAGTACGATCCGTAGGAACCTGAGTATGAGGTTGGTCAGGTTTCTTTAGTGCTTGCGTCCAGTTGAAATATATGGTATAATGGAAAAAACTTCGGCATCAACAAATAATACACCACTCGTCTGAGTTTCAGAAACTCCATTTGGTATCATTGCAAACATGTTGCATATAAATCTTATTTGATTTCTTTTGCCATAGTTTCGTTATTTGAATATATTTTCGCAGAAAAACAATGTACTGTACTTGATCTGAGCAATAATACGTACATGACTCGCGTGATGTGTGTGTATTTGTAGTAAGAATATTTAATTGATTATGGTAATTATGGCCAAAGAAATAAAATAAGAATTGTCCTCAACGTATATGTAATGATATCTGATGACGTTCATGTACGTCAAATGAGTGTTGTATTGTTTTTCAATGCATAAAATGTTTTCAACTGGTGCTTGGATAGCACCATAAATGTCAACAGGAAGTGAATACAATAGAATGGTGACCAACTTTACACTCTGGTTCGGAAAGAACCCAATGCCTTCAACCTGCAAACGTCATTGGACGCCATCTCTTGATGTTGCTCCATTGACAGATCCAGGGTGAATACAGTGGCGCCACCAAATACCCTGGTAGTCTATCATGTTCTGGAGGTGTTTTGAAAGTGCCTTATGGTCGTTTGCATTTCTCCTGACCACCACCGTGGCGTGGTGGTCTTTTTTCAAAGTTGGAATCTCCAGTTTTTGTTCATGCAGTTCAGCTTTAATGACGGTTAATATCTGAACTAAGAACTAACAACCTAAGCTGTATTATCATACTGTTGTTGTAATCTTACGTTCTGCAGGTGTCGTGGATTGGTTTGGGTTTCTAAACTATCCTATATTTTTAAGCCCAAACGGTCGACTGCGTCATCAGATCAGTTTCGTTATTCGCTCCTTTTTTGAATGCTAATCGCTCTCCCATTGTATTGTAACAAGACGTCATTGTAATTTGAAAATAAACGCACTTCACCCGAATTCCTTGTACTGTGTAGATGTGTTCCCCCCAGCCAGCCCTGTGAAGCGTCGAGGACATTTTGGTGCCGAAAACCCAACTTTGTAACGAACTGGAAACGGAAATTCGATGAGTTTGTTCGATAGGACTGGTGAGTCAAAACGTAGTCGTTAGAATGCCGACGAGCAAACAAAAACAATTGGCCGCTGCCGAGAAAACGAGAGCCGCCAAACAGGGCTGGCTGACTCGGGCAAGCAAGCAACTGCACCAAACCATCCAGACGGACAACGTCATCATGTTACAAGACGCAATAGCCGAGTTCGACAAACGGTTGTCAGAGTTTGATGAGGCTGAATCTTTGGTCGAAACGTTGATAGAGGATTCGGACTTAGATGAGCACCTAGACAAAACGGAAGAAGTCCGTATGGAGGCACGACGTCCGAGAATAAAGGCCGCTATCAGATTAGACCAACTAATGAAGCCCATTGAGGTACCAGAGGTACCTTCCGGTCTACCGGGTGGAACAACAACACGTGCCAAACTTCCAAAATTAGAGCTACCGAAGTTCACGGGTAAATTTTCAGACTGGCAAACGTTTTGGGACTGTTTCGAGTCATTAATTGATAAAACAGATATGCCGTGTATCAACAAGTTCTCATACTTACTGTCCTTGTTAGAAGGAGAAGCAAAATCTGTGATCCAGGGCTTGCAGGTGACCGATGCAAACTACGCAATAGCGTGTAAAATGTTGCAGGAACGTTACGGGCGCAAAGAGCGCATCATTTTCAGTCACATCCAGGCATTGCTTAATGTGTCGTTGCCGTCGCATAACAAAATGTCCGTCAAAAATTTGTGGTCACTGCAGGACAACATTCTAACGCACGTTCGCTCTCTAGAGGCATTAGGTGTCAACGGGAAAGATTATGGTCTATTTCTTACGCCCGTGATTTTATCACGCCTTCCGAACGAAATTCGTATGGAATGGTCACGGGATGGAGACGAGCACGAAAGTGATCTTGACTGGTTATTAAAATTCCTGCAAAAGGAAATAGAACGCCGCGAGAGATCAGATTCTTTTAGGGACATGACGAAATCACCTGCTGATGCGGAGAAAAGAAAGGTCCCTCCTCCCACAGAGGAACCAATTGTACCAACAGCGTCGGTACTTCTGTCCGCGCAGAGAAGTAAATGTGCATTTTGTGGCAAAGCTCATCAATCAGAGAAGTGTTGGGATCTCCAGAAACTTTCAATTGCCGAACGCAAAGACAAAATTCGTACTACGGGAAGCTGTTTCCGATGCTTAGATAAGAATCACGTCGCAAAGCAATGTGTTGCAAGGTGTTCGAAATGTAACGGAAAACACAGTGTTGTCATATGTTATCAGGCAAACGCCAATTCTTCAGGAAAATCAAAGAGTGGTGAGGCATCAACGAAGCCAGCAACTGAAATTTCAAATCCCAGTTCCGTAACATGCTCTGTAGACCATC
>NMRB01001518.1:68493-81803 GCA_002633025.1 Notospermus geniculatus
TGTACACACATCGTATCTCCATACACGTCGGTTATGCGTGGATCAAACAAAATGGCGACCTCACTCGTCTGCTACGGGGCAATTCTGGACTTTTCTGCTGATTTCTCGGTGATGAAGGATTACATACGGTTCAAAATAAATAGGGGAGGAGATCGTGATACACATCGTTGTGTAAAGGTGATATATTCTTCTGATTTTTTTGCATGCTCTCGAAATTTTGTACACAAAAATGCCGTTTCATGATGATGTATACATTCGTCCATACATCGGCGATTATGCCCCAAACAAAAGTGTCGATTTCTCGAAAAAACGCGAATAATATGTAAATCTCTACTATAAGAGACATAAATTGGCGTTACATTACACTTATTAGTGAAATTTCGTGCCAATTGGTGCTATATTAAGTGAATAAACCCGTGTGACAAGAAATGATGTGGCACGAAAATAACGTCACTTCGTGAACAATAAGATTTGTAATACATGTGTAGTTTTCGTCTTTGATGTACGTACATATCAGTCCCATTTTTAACAAAAGGTAATGGGGAATCCGCATAACGTTTTATCCCGACAGGTCAGTGCTGCGAGTGGTTGTATCGAAGACGACAAAAACAGAGCAAAGCAACGTAATGTCGTCGTGTCACGACGTCCTTGACGCAGTGCAACACGGACCGAGACGTCGAAAAAAGGTACAACAGCTCACAGCGCCTCCTAGTGGCGGTAGTTCTACAGGTTCCTCATGAAGGGAGGTTTGCACAGTTCAACATGTTGAACGTCAAAATGTGATGAACGTTGTTGAAAGCTGTTAAAACCCCCTTTCAACACCTTTCGACAGCTTTCAAAAAGTTGCCAAAATAGCTTCATGTTCGTTCTTCTAGCAACATGTTGAAAGCTGTTGAAAGACCGTGTTGAAAGGGGGTTTAGACGGTTCAACAGCTTTCAACAACGTTCAACACCTTTCAACATTCTACACGTTTCAACAAATGTTGAATCGTATAAACCCCCGTTTTACTAAACTCCTTCGGTTTACTTGCTCTCCACAATTGCTTTACTTCGTGGAAGTTGCCGCGTTTGGTCAACAGATGGCGTCATGGCTTGGCGCGAGTTTTACAGCCTATCAGCACCTGCTTTCAGAACTCTTTGGCCCGTTGGTAACGGATGTTCTTGTGCTACCATGGCTACGAACCGCTCGGCCAATAAAAAGGTGTCTCAGACCAACTTGATTACCGGTTGGTGGGTTCTCTCATTGGTCGACTCTCTCAGCGCCATCTGTTGACCAACCGCGGCGAATTTTACGAAGTTAAAGGTGCTCTAGTTCGAATTGTAAACATTACGGTGTGCCACCTATTGTCAACTTCTGGTACTAACAAATCAGATAAAATCGAATTAAATATCCCCTTTCACAACTTTTTGTTTGTTTTTGAGCGTAAAATCAAAAATATATTTCAGTTACAAGAATATTTATCAAGATAGATATAAAAATAGATAACATTAATGTTTTGGTATACATGGTGCTGCCATCTGTCCGAAGAAAAATAACTATTATAATCATCCATGTAAATAAACAAACCGTAATGTTTACAATTCGAACTAGAGCACCTTTAATTAAAGATAATGTATCACAGATATTTTCGCGGGCCACGAAAATCATTGTTTATTTACATTTTGTTTGTTTATGTCTCGTCTTTCTTTGTCTTATGAGTAATTTGTTGGTGGCATGCCCCTCTAGAAATTCTTTTGATACTGAAAATATTCAATTTGCTGGGTTGGCATGTCCCAAGTCCAAAATAACATAATGTAAACATCCATGTTTACAAACATTAAATGTAAACAATGAAGTCGTGATACATTATCTTTAAGCACTTGTGGAGAGCGGGTAAACCGAATGGGGGCGCGGTACACAACTGCGTAGGGAGTTCACCCTTTTACATGTTCATATAATTATATTGCAGGTTACAGCTTCATTACCCCGCCTGCAACAACCTGGATATCACCTACCGTTAATGAGAGGAGACGGGCAGCAGCAGCAGCAGGTTCAAGCACAGACGATGTTCAGGACGTAATCGTACCCTCTTGCTCCATCCCTTCCCAAACTCCTGTCCGTCCGTCAGCAATGAGTTCCACAACTGACTCGGGTTTTAACCCTGATGAGACAGAGCTAGTGTACGAAGGGAGGGTAGTAACCATCAGACACGACAAATGCTTCGGTTTTGTTCAAGTGAGCGAACCCAAAAGACTACCTGACCGGTTCCCACGTGCCGATGTATACTTCAAGTGGTTTGAAGAAAAAGCTAGTGAATTTCAATCGGTTCAGCAAGGTACGCGAGTGCTTTTCAAACTGGATGAAAAAAGCCAGAATGACAAACCAAGCCTTAAGGATTTATGTGTAATTGACGGAGACTTTGCTGTCGATCTACCGATTGCGAATTTCACTACAAAACAGAGTCGGTCCTCGCAAAAGCGCAGTGAGACACCTAGTGGACCCGGGAAGGGGCGCGCACAATCTCAGTCACATTCAACAGGTTGGGAGTCGTCACAGTCGCTAGTGGCAACCGAAATTGACATTGACAACCAACAAGGTGCTACTCCGGGTCCTAACGAGGAAGGAGCAACCAGTACGAGTTGGTCATCAGATGCGACCAATCAGAAACGTCAAACAAAGACAATCCAAGCGAGAAATCGCTTAACTGGAGTGGTAGTGGACGTTAAGGAAAAAACTGATGACGGTAGATTTGGTTTTATTAAACCAGATGGTGAGTTGCCGGTTGATTACACATGTAGGGGGGACGTACGGTTTTATGTGAGAGATGTGAAACCGTCGGGTATCGTGCTGAAGCGAGGGGATGCAGTTTCGTTTGTGTTAGGTTCTAGGGATAAGTCCAAGGCACATGCTATTCGAGTGTATGTAGAATCGTACGGGAAAACACGATCTGAATCAGAGATTGAAGGTATATTACGTGGTATGCATGAAAAGGTTGAAGTATTGAGAGATAATCCAAAAGGCGATGGTCTGATTGAGTTGTTGAGTGGTGTTCAAGTCTGGTCGTGTATCGCCGAATATCGAGAACTGAGTGAAAAGTGTATCGAAATTCTGGTCAAGCTACTGTTTAGTTTGAAAGTAATAAGCCAGGGTTTGCAGGGTAACTTCAAAACAGTCTTGAGAGCCATTTCAGAAACCCATTTCTTTAATCCATCCAAAGGCAGTTTAGTCCAATACATTCAGTCGCTGGTCGTCAGCAATGACCAAGACGGGCTCGCCAACGTCAGACAGTTCTTACTTATGATAGTTGAGTTTGTCCCGGAGAAGATTCATCTCGTCTCGTCACTTATCAAACCCATGGTGAGTACAGATAACAAGTCTGTCGAATCATTCCTTTACCATGTCCTCAAAAAGGCTGTTTCACAAACTGTATCCGATTTGACGTTTGAAGATAAGGAATGGAAAGATTTACCTCTTGTTCCAACATCACAAGAAATACTTCATGGTCCGCTAGAGGGAGCTTTTAATTTAAGGCCTGTTAATGAACAAGGTCCTTACGCAAGCGCTGAGGAGTATCTAGATACGTATTTCCGACTTTTCCGAGCGGATTGTTTCAGTGCTCTCAACAAGGGTGTCAGGGACTTACTGAAGGGGAAATTAGACCACCGAGACATGAATGCCTATCATAGTGTACAGCTATTTGGTATCGATCTGAGCAGTCACGATATGCCCATCACCATTGCCATAAAGCTGACTCCCTTCCGGCCAGTTCGCAATTGGGAAAAATCCAGGAACTTAATGTTCGGGAATTTGGTGTGTATTTCTGTGAAAGGGAACTTTCGCGATGCCATTTGGGCCACAGTGGTGAGTCGGGATTTACTCCAAGAGAAAAGTGCGGTGATGTTGGAATTGTGCAGCGAGTGCAATGCTGTCGACGACAGTGAAGCGATCCAATATTTGGAACAGACGGACAAACGGAGCGTGGTGGTTGAATCCCCGACCTACTATAGAGCGTATCAGCCGATCCTGAAAAATCTCCAACGCATGGATCCAAAAACAATTCCTTTTCAAAAAGAAATAGTGCAAACACAAAAAGTAGTCCCGTCACCAAACTTCATGCAAGACGACACCACCAAAGAAGGGAACTTGGACAACGAAGATAACACGAGCCCCCATACAAAGATAACTCGATCCCCCATACAAAGATTCCTTGCAGAAGTGTCCACATCATTTGACGAAAGCCAAGAATTGGCATTCAAACATTGTCTGTTCAGAAAACTCGCCATAATACAAGGACCGCCAGGCACAGGGAAAACCTTCATCGGAGTAGAATTAGTTCGCGCTTTGAACTCGTTATCGACGAAGCCGGATAGTCCAATCTTACTCCTCACCTACAAGAACCACGCCCTCGATGAGTTTCTCAAACAGCTGACCAAGCAGCACCGGTACTACCCGGATGAGATTGCACGAATTGGTGGCCGCCAGCAGGACCCTGAGATGGCTGCTTTCAATCTCTCCAACCTCAAAAAAGAAACAAAATCACCCAAGGATTTATTTGGCCAGTTGATGGACCAGCGTGAGATAATGGATGGATTACGGGAATCTCTAGTTGAAGGATTTAAACACACTTGCCAGGGAAAGTCGTTCAGCTTCGAGATGTTTTTCACAAACGCGAGTCCTGAGCAGCTCGAAAGTCTCCTTTTGAATTCACCATGGATGCAGATCAATGCTCTGTCGGTTTTGGCATCTTCAGGATTTGGGCCAAGTGATGGTTTCACAGCAGTTGGGGGAAGGAGACGTCGACGCAAAGGACCTTTAGTGGATAAACGAGAAATCACTGAAATACTGGAATTAGTGAAAACACAAACCAAAAATGTCAAGGAGTTTTGCTTCTTGAATCTCGATGATGCAAGATTCATCCGGTTACAAACAGGTCTCAAACAGCTGCTGATTTTGGCATTCAAGGTATGGCTTCCAAAACAAGATGTTTTTGCTATCATAAAGGACGCACTGAATCAGTCAGTGGCTGTGGATTTCACCAAATTTGCGATGAAAGACCTGGACAAGGAATCAGACGAAGATGATGAAAGTGACGAGGATGCTAAGAAAGAGGAGGAGGAACGAAAAGCAGCCATTGAGAACCTTAGAGGGGTCAAAACCAACCTGAAAAACATCATCAGAGTGGAGAAGAATACCAGTGACGGTTGGATGCCAGAAAGATTCCCCATTCCAAAAGAATACCTCTCGGATCTGTTTGTCTCCCAGTTGTTGAACCAAGAGGAGTTGTGGGGTTTGTCTGAGAGGGAGCGTGTGCTGTATGTACAAATAATGATGCATATGCAGTTCCAAGAGTCATCAAACCAGTTCGACGAGGATCTAGCAAGATACAAAGCTGCTTATCAATGCAAGAAAGAGTTGGAGACGTTACACAGCCTGAGCATTCTGCAGCAAAAGAAACTGGTGGGTATGACCATCACTGGGGCTAGCATTCATTGCGATCTGATCGCCCAGCTTCAACCAGCTATTGTACTGGTTGAAGAAGCAGCAGAGGTCATGGAACCTCAACTACTGAGCTGTCTGGGGCCCTGGGTGAAACAGCTCATTTTAATTGGCGACCATCAACAGTTGAGACCGAATGTTGAGAGTTATGAACTGCGACGGAACTACCATCTCGATGTTTCCCTCATGGAACGACTCATCAACAATGGTCTGGAATTTTCCACGCTGAAACTACAGAATCGAATGAGGCCGGAATTTGCAGAAATGCTCAAAGATATATACCCGGATCTGGAGAGCAATACGGCAAGGGTACTCGAAAATGAAGTCCCGCCCTCTGCTGGACAGTCTATGTATTTCTGGTGCCATCGATGTCAGGAGTGTGGGCCCGACGACAAAGTGAGGAAATCACCCAGTGTCGGGCGGAGTTTCACCAACGAAGAGGAAGCGGATAGGTGTATTAATCTTGCACTGTTTTTCATCACACAAGGACACAAACCCACTGAAATCACAATCCTTGGAGCTTACTTAGGACAGGTGAAAATGCTGAGGAAGAAAATGAATCAAGTCCGAGTCAAGTTCCCTCTTTTGTTCCCGGAAGACTGGGTGAAGGTGGATGGGCCTAGCAAAGTAGCGGAGCACATCCAGCGGGGTGTCAGCATCCAAACTATCGACAATTACCAAGGAGATGAAAATGATATTGTCATCATCTCTCTGGTGAGGAGTAACAGCAGAGACAACACAGGCTTTCTGAATACGCTGAACAGACGATGTGTGGCACAGTCGAGGGCAAAATGCGGGATGTACTTTGTAGGCAATGAGATCACGATTGGTTCATCCAAACACTGGAGTAAAATCCTAACACCAATGAAAGAACAGAATGTTGTGGGACTCCGAATCCCCTTACAGTGCAAGAACAAAAACCACAGTCCCACGACGGTTAACCCAGCAGATGCAGATGAGGTCCCACTGGAGACATTTTGTTCAGAACGGTGCAATACCTTGCAAAATTGTGGTGTTCACAGATGCAGAGTAAAATGTCAGCCGTTTCATGATCACAATCGCTGTTCTGAAATTATTCCCTTTGTGTTTACAAAATGTGAGCATCCAGGTACGAGAAAATGTTGGGAAGATCAGGCAAGGAAAGTGTGCAAGGAGATAGTGCCGTTTACCTATGCGAACTGTGAACATGTGGGTGAAAGGTTCTGTTGTGAAGACGAACGGAGCAAGATCTGTAAAACTGTCGTTAAGTTCCAACATCCCTGTACACATTACGACAAAAGGGAATGTCATGAAGACCCGAAGCGACTTATCTGTAAGCAGTTGGTTGTGTTTAAGTTTCCTTGCAACCATACAGGGAAGAAAATGTGTTATGAAAACGAGAAAGACATGAAATGTGAGGCAGATGTGAATGTGGAGCTCAGATGTGGCCATCCTGCCAAGAAGAAATGCGGAGAAGACATATCCACAATTGCATGCAAAAAAATGGTTGATTTCAAATTTGCCAAATGTCGTCATCCTGGTCGCAGGTTTTGCTACCAGTCCGAGAATGATGTAAGATGTTTTCAGAAATGTATGAGGCCTTACCCCGGTTGTAAACATCTCTGTCAGGACGTTTGTTCAGAGCCCTGCGAAGAAGACAGGTGTACGGAATGTGACAAGATAAGAAAAGCCAAGGAGGCAAAAGTCAGGGAAGAAGAAGAAAGAAAACTCCAAGTGATAAGGGATCAGGTGGATAAAGAAATAGCTGCCATCAAGAAAAAAAGGTCTGGAGGGGTACATCTGATCAAGTTAGACCCTGATGCAAGGACGGCTGCCGAGTACTATGATGTCAAAGACAAAGTCATGAAGTACATTAAACCCGAGCATAACTGGTATCCAAACATCACTAAGATCGAGAAAATAGTGAATAAACAACTCCTGATGAAGTTCCTCGAATGTAAAAAGACTTTGTTTGATCCGTCAGTATCGCAAGACAAATTCCATGGAACGGATGAAGAGGCAACAGAACTGATAATACAGAATGGATTCAAGATGCCGGCACCGAACAATCAAATGTACGGGCCAGGCATTTACTTTGCCACGGATTCATCCAAGAGTGCTCGAGATGTCTACACGAAGCAATCGAACAGACTACTCCTTTGTGAGGTGTTGTTGGGCAAATCTTACATCGCCAAAAAGGCTCTCAACGATATGGATGCAGCGAAACTAGGAAAGTTAAGGTGTGATTCTCTAATGGCACCACGTGGTTCAGCCGTGAAGAATGATGAATTCGTCGTCTACAATCCAGACCAAGCTCTTCCCAAGTACCTGATACATTACGAAATAGGCAGTGTCAGCGTTCAGGCTTTGGTCACTTCACCCACTGCAACAACGATGGAACAACACACCATTGTGCCGACGAGGAAGTTCAAACTCAATGACCCGTTGGAGATGCATTTGAGGATAGTCGAGTCACAATTTGCCCGGTTAGCGAGCAAATACAGTCGTTCTATGCCTGATATCAAAAGCATTGATTATTACATCAACCCTCCACTTGTCGCTAAATTTGGTGCAAAGCAGGCTACATTTGAACAGCTTTATGGCAGTGGGAGTCTAGAATCCGAGGAAGTCCTAGCCTTCCATGGCACAGGCTCTCAAAACATCACAAGCATCGTTACCAAAAATTTTGACAAGAAAAAAATATCCCGAACTGCACATGGGTACGGCATCTACCTTTCTGAATTTCCTGAAGTCAGCCAAGTTTATGGAGATGCCCTGTTACTCTGCAGAGTGTTGCCTGGTAAAGCGCACACGGAGGTGAGACCAGTTCGTACGATACCCGCAGGGTGCGACTCTATAGCGGTAAAGCCTGGTCCCGAGGGCAGGGCACAAATGTTGGTCATCGAGGACCCTGATCAAATCTTACCTTGCTACGTCGTCCATATACATGTATAAGTTGAAAGTCAGCTTGTAATGGGATACCCGCATGACGGTTTATCCCGACAGGTCGGCGCTGCGAGCGATGTGCCCACAGCGACGTCTGGGGGTGATCTCTTGTCGTCGTGCAACGTCCGTCGCCGTTAGCAGGGCACGTTTCGTAACCGCTGGGGCTATCGATCTGAAAATTGGCACATTCAGATGACCCATGGCACCAACTTTCGGTCCGATTCGATTCTTGGCTTGGCCACCAGGTGACGGAAACCAAAAGCACAAAAAGTGCAATAACTCCTAAACTAATGATTCGATCTTGTCCAGATTTTTATCATAGGTGTATCTAATGAGGATACATTATCCCTCTTAGACCCAAGGGTACTTTTAGCTTTCCAAAAATTATTTCCTGCATAGGATTTGTTAAATGGACACCAACAAACACAATTTTAGCATCAAAATTTATTTCTGGTCAGAGGGGACCTTTTTAGGCCCTGTTACGTATATGTCACATCAGGTCAAAGTGACATGATTTTTAATAGACTGAATCAGAAACAAAGATGAATAATACTGAACTGTGAGAACTTGGTCCTTTCATTTGCCCTTTGTGCAAATAGGGCAGTCTTATCATACAAGAGGATATATGTTGTGACCCCCCTACACACCAGGTGGCAGCACCGGTGTTTTTCAGGTATGTCATTTTAGGCACTAAGTGCTCATTACCCTACCAAAACTGGTCATTCTACTAAAATTTCTAGGAAAATGGTTAAATTGATCAGTTTCTGAGTGTCTGATTGATCTGCAAATGAATAATTTGGAGCAGATTCACTTATAAGTGAAGCCGAGGCCGACGTCACGACCTTCAAACCCCATTTCATTGGAATTTATGACATCCAAGCCATCATTAACTGTGCATTTGGCATGGTGACACATGCTGGAACAAAGAACCAAGGTACAAAAGGCACAAAATTGACACACAAAATGATAATAAACAAGAAGTCAATCTCCAGAATTCACGAATTTTCGACCCCAACCGGGGTTTTTCAAGTGGAACTTTACAATCTGAAACTCTAGAAAAGACTGAGCTGAAACCCGAATGTAGAACTACATAAATCTGTGTAGACAGGACAAACAAGCAAGCCCCACGGCCACCCGTGGGGCTTGGTCGCTATTCTTTCCTTAATTGCTTGTTTGTCCTGTCTACACAGATTTATGTAGTTCTACATTCGGGTTTCAGCTCAGTCTTTTCTAGAGTTTCAGATTGTAAAGTTCCACTTGAAAAAGACCCCGGTTGGGGTCGAAAATTCGTGAATTCTGGAGATTGACTTCTTGTTTATTATCTGGAACAAAGAACAATACATTACTAAGAGCAAAACATGTAAACTGTACATTATGTACACAAATACATGTATTTTTTCAGGTATCACTTAGACCCGATGTGACATCAGTGTCACAGCGATCAAAAGTCATCTACATTTTTGGCAGCAGGATAAAATCAAGACAGTCAACAATTTCTATGTGATTTACTGTATATACTTATCACAAATGTCCAGTAAATCCGGTTGATACAATCTAGGGGTGGTGCTGTGAGGGGATTTTGTTGGCATGAAATCTGCATTGCAGCCAACCATGGGGGCTGCCATGTTGGAAGAGCTCTCCTGGCTAGAGTAGTACATGGAACTAAGTGCAGATGGCACTGCCTGTGTGACATAAGTGTAACAATGGGTTTGAATGGGTTCTTTTGTTAACTGGTTTCATAGTGGGTATCCCCTACCCCCCCTAAAGTGAGTGTTACATATATGTAACCGAGGGTCTAAGAGGGATTTATATAGCTAACGGGTTTTTGATTTGACCTACTTTTCAAAGAGGTCGAAGTTCAGAATTTTGCCTTTTGGTGGCACATTTCGTAACTGCTGGGCTATTGACCTAAAACTCGGTACATGTATACCCCTATGTCAAATGACCTGTGGCACCAAGTTTTGGCCCGATTCGAATCTTCGCTTGGCCACCAGGTGGCCAAAACCGACAAGACAAAAAGTGCTATAACTACTGAACTAATGACTGGATCGTCGCAAAATTTTTATCATAGGTGCATGTAACGATGATACCTGACATATATAACGGGTTCTTGATTTGACCTACTTTTCAAGGTCACAGAGGTCAAAGTTCGAAATTTTGCCATTTTGGTGCATGCTTCGTAACAAACGGGGCTACTGACCTGCAACTTGGGACACATACCCAGGGGGCAAAGGGCAAAAATGGGGGACCAGCTGCTGTAAAAAGCCACCCCCTGGTAATGTGTTCAGGGGAGCCCCCTGAGTCGCACTAGGGTGGGTGGCCTTTGAAATTTTTTGCAAGACGCCGAAAAATTGACTTTGAAGTTCAGGACACTGACTTTATCACTGGACCCAAGAACTGACACATGACAGAGCTTTGTAAATGTATTACCAATAGATAGAAACATGGTGGCTTGCAATCAAATAAACATGTTGTTTGTAGTTTCTAACTACATGTAGTTGGAAACCGCGTTTTTATGTATTTTGACCCATTTTTTGTATTAATTTGCATAAAAATGCATTTCTTATTACATAACTACTGAAAACAATTAAGAACAATTAAGGGCGAGCTGTCGTTTGGATTTTTGAAAGGTGGTCAGGCGTTGTAAATAAAAGATGTCAAAATACCATAAAAATACAAGTTGTATGACGGAAATGAAGGCACCTCTGGGGTCTATAAGTCAAAAGGAATTGAATAAGACGCATCTTGCAACGCACTAATTAGCTAGCAAGTTGAAACAAAAGACTAGTAATCGGTACACTTTCCCAAGAAATGTTACATTTTGAAGATCAAACGACATGTGGATCATGAAGTTCGAGTTTTGTTCTACTTAGTCCACCCATTTTGATAGCAATATTTTCAACAGGTATACAGTACTCGGCATGCGAATTCCATGATTGCTGCCAGATTTTTCAAAACAGGGCGGCCATATTGAATTTGCATTTTACATCCTGGTTGTCCTTTTTGTACTGAGCGTGTATGGTTCACATGAAGAGCATGTCAGGACACCCTCGTCACCCCAGGTTCTATGTGTTTGTGACATTGTTGTCACACCTTCAATGTGTCATTTACACGCTCCTTCTCCAAGAAAATTGTACCTGTTTTTCGTGTTTGGTGAATTTCTTTGTTATGATTAAATGTAATGTAATTAAGCTGTAATCCTTGGGACGTTCCTCATTTTCTGTGCCTATAAAGCAGAGTGATCACACTGGACCATTAAAACAGTCAACTGGGGGTGTCTTTATTGCTTTTCTCAGAGGGGCCTGGATTGAAGCAATATGAAAATTCAAAATGTCAGCTCGCCCTTAAGAACATGCTTATCTGCTTCGGAGGCACCATGTTTCTATCTATTGGTAATACATTTATGGGGTGTAAATCCAACCGTTCAAAAGTTAAAAGTTCAAAAGTCAAAAGTTCAAAAGTTAGCTGTACATCGGGTCCCATTCTCCTGTACAACGCTCAGTCATGTGTCAGTTCTTGGCTTCAATGATAAAGTCAGTGTCCTGAAGTTCAAAGTCAATTTTTCGGCGTCTTGCAAAAAATCTTAAAGGCCACCCACCCTAGCGTGACTCAGGAAGGTCCCCTGAACACATTGCGAGGGGGTGGCCTTTTACAGCAGCCGGTCCCCCATTTTCGCCAAAAATGGGGTTTTGCCCCCTGGGTACTCATATACCCCTATGTCAGATGAGCTATGACATTAAGTTTTGGTCTGGTTTGGTTCTTTGCTTGGCCACCAGGTGGCCAAAATGTAAACTCAAACGTCCAATAATTCCTGAACTAACGACTGGATCATGTCCAAATTTTCATCATCGTGTATAAATGAGTATACATGAGATATGTAACAGGTTTTTGATTTGACCTACTTTTCAACTGAAGGTCACAGAGGTCAAAGTTCGACATTTTGCCATTTGGTGGCACGTTTCGTGGCTGTTTAACCTAGTATCTTCTAATTTGGTGTGATCATATATGTAGGTACCCTCTGTGTGTGCAGAATTTTCATCCAATTTTACTTCAAATGTATGGTTACCAGACTGCCATTTTGGAAAAGAGGCTGACATATATGCCATAGATTACTCAAGCGAGAATGTTTTGACCTTGAAATTTTGATATCATAATCATATCATGAATTCCACGCAAAACGTTACCTCAGGTGTAAAAATTCAAATTTGTTCAAGCTACATGGGAAGGCATTTTTTCATTGCAGACTATCCTAGTGTTTACTTTTCTTGTGTATTTTGATGGGTGGCAGGTCATATTTTTTTATATTTTGCTGCGGATTGCATGATGTTACATCATGCGCAATCAAGCCATTTCGGGCGTGCAACAGGAACTGAATAAGCCCAATTTTGACCCGTTAACATCAAACCTCAGAATGAAGGTAAGTAGCTTATCCATATACCGTTAGAAAGATGATTATTTGTAGTATACAAAGGGATGTAGATATATAAGTTATGAATGAGGTGATATTTACGGCAGACCTAAGAAATGTGGCATCTTTTACTGACCCGATCCGTGCAAAACTGGTGATTCTGTCACGTTTTTTTACTAAATAATTTTTCTTACCTAGAAATTATGCATTTTAAACCTTCTTTAGGTAATTTCTAATAAAAAAATACAGTTTCCCACAATATTAGTATACTTTAGTGGTATTTTTTCCTTAAGTTCAGGATATATGGGCGTGACGGAATCACAAAATTACCGTGATGGAATCACAAATTCAAGTGATTCCGTCACGTCACTCTCTTCAAAGTCAATCTCAAGGTCAGTATAGGTTAAACAAAACTGGGTTTACAGAACGAAATAATGTTTGGCTTTACTTAACCATGTTAACGTCCGTACAGTATGATTTTCTATTTGACAATGACTAAAA
>NMRB01001518.1:82900-94240 GCA_002633025.1 Notospermus geniculatus
ATTCTCACAATGAGGATTTCAAAATGGGATGCAAAAACCGACTTCGCAAACATAGACCCGTAATCAATGGGCCATGTCTATAGAGAGAATATGACTTTTCAATAGGGCAGTACAATGTGGGGGAACATTTACACACAGAAACACTGATAGGTGTTACACCGGAGGCGTTGCTGTGGTGTGACGTGTAGATACACAGTTGTCAACAAGGATGACATTAGGAAGGCTTAGATTCTCCCCATCCTCCAACAGTGACAATCAAAGATTTATCCCTGCAAGAACTCACTTCCATATTGATGCGTCATCATATGGTCATAGAGCCCAGGGCACATTCGGAACGACCTGAGGCGAACTGCTTATCTGCCCACACTGTACGGCGCATTTCACCTCGGACACAAGTACAAGGCAGCCATATTGTTTATCAACAAACCCACGTGACCGACATGGGACTATTTTGGCCGAATTTTGGCCTGTTAAGATGTTCAACCTTATTTGCTGGATTATTCGAGCCATATTATATAATATTATATATAAACTTACCGGTATCTCACCCAATCTGCCAATTATTGATCAATAACGCAACGTTTTTGTGTGCCCTATTTTGTTCATGCGCAGGTGTGATGAGGCGAACCGCATCTGAACTCTCACAAACGGGCAGCAATCGTTGCGCGTTCAAGATGGCTGCCTTGGAATTGTGTCCGAGGGGGAAATGCGAGTGTCTACGGAAATCGCCGAGCAGTTGCCTTCGGAAGTTCCGAATGCCCAGGGCAGTAATCAAACGGTACGTAGGCCACTGATCATGTGACCATGGTGACGAGCGTCCTACTTTCCAGGTTGTGGTCAAAATGGCGGCTGTTCTCGGGACACTGTTTTGAGCAAGTCCTTTCTGAAACTGTCTCAGAATATTGGCCAGGTTGTACATGTAGTTTTAAATTAAAAGAGTGTACAGATGGGAACATTTCATCGTCTCTGATGGCAGGAGAATCATGATGTGATCTGCGCACTCCCGTCGAAATCGCATACACAACCTCGTTCTGAAGCCAGCCGACGTGACGCAATCCATGATTCGACTCTGACGCAACGTCGTCGAAGTCACTGTCGTTGGGCTTCTCTGCGTCACGTCATTCAATTTCAGACCGCGAGTTCGGCGGAAGTGCGCAGATCTGCTATAGATGTGTACCGAAAATTGCGGACCATGTGACGTGACGTCGTAGTGCATCCAACACATGCTGATGCATTGCGACGTCACTGACGCCGTGTAAACATGGTCCGCAATTTATGGTACATGACTATAATTGGAGAATCGTCTATAGTATAATTGTCTTTTTCCATCAGGGCCAAAGCCATAGCATGATTGGTCCCGCTAATCTGAAAGAGGCCATCTCGAGCTACTTATGTTCCTCACTCGAATATGGTCTTTTACCTGCCCATTGCGAAGGAACAAGGTCACGGCTTTTTACTGTCCCGGATTTGAACCCGGGACTTGCCGCTTGCATGAGTGATGTAGTATAATCTCGAGGCTATCAAGGCTCCTCATCTGGTCCGAGGATAGCCATTAAGAAAATGGTGCCCGCCATGGAGGGGGACAGACCGAAATGTCACCCCGAGAAAACATTGTTGACCGAGGCCGCTTCGGCCGAGGTCAACAATGTTTTTCGAGGGGTGACATTTCGGTCTGTCCCCCGACATGTAAAGGGCACCATTTTCTATATCGTACCTCTGCATTATAAACGGTAGAATATGACCAAAATTGATCATAATCTGGGCCTACATGCCGAGTCAGTCGAAGAGAGAAGCGCAGAGCGCATTTCGCGCCATTGCTACCAACAGATGCGATGACGTCATTACGTCACCAAGATGCGACACACCATGCAGGCACCGCGGACATGGCGGACCGGTCGGTAGGTAGGCCTACCGTTTATCACGCCAGTTTAGCCTGCTATTTCCTCTACCTCATGCAACACTTGATGTATTCGAGTTTTATACGCCGATACTACGCCAATCGACACCAAAATATGATTAGATCTGAGCTCGAGTGCCTGATATCTGACTTCAAACATTCGAAGCGGTCAAATGGAAAAAACGGTAGCCATGTTGTTGTCCATGTGACATTATGCCGGGTAACATTAGAAAATGTTACACGGCCACGTGATGCGTATCGGCCAATCAAATTCAAGGATTTTACCTNCTCTCGCGATGAAAAGATTCCTGTGCACTTTCATTCAATTTTGGCTGAGATAATGAACTTTTTCAGCTAAATAAATCGGGATCGCTGTAGTCTATAAATAGAATCGGAGTCTATAAATAGAACCGTGCGTGGTTCACAGGATCTATACATGGCACGACGTTGTGCCTGATCGATCGTTCGGCAGTTCGTCGTACTACAGGGTGGGCCAGAAAGTGTCCCTCGAACAATAGCATTTCTATTGTTTTCCTATTGTTCGAGGGACACTTTCTCTGGCCCACCCTGTAGTGTAATACAGCATTCGAACACCGCCATCTTACGTCAACATAACAAACCAGCTCCTGGCCAAAACATTTGTGGTGTGGTCATGAATTCACTTCAGTGAATTCTCAGTTCTAGTTTTAATTACATTTTAAAAAAATATTAGTTGATATCGTAAAATGTTTTATTTCCGTTGTGTGTTCCTTTTAATCTCTCTTTTTTGGATTTCTTTTATGGGTCGCCTCACCCCCTCGGGTAATCCCTTTTCGGCAGTTGTTTAATGTATCGTTTTATTGTATGTTTATGGTGCTCAATAAAGTTATCAAATTCAAAAATGAGGTCACGGGTTCGATCCTCGGTCGATCCAGTAGTAGAGAGAACGACCTCTCAACATCGTAAGTTTCCTCCGGGAGCTCCGGTTTCCTCCAACATTCCATATCGCCCAGTATTGTTTGATGGGGAGCTATTATGCCCGAGTTGGCATTTACACTCCAGAAAAATTATTTTAAATGCAACATCATCATAGCATCGGAAATAAGAACAAGACAGTCAGGAAAGCTAGAAGTTGTTTGTTTATCACAGAAATGTAATCTGACGTCGTCTTCTCATCAATCCGTATCCGAGTCTTCTGCCAGTTGCCAGAAATCAGCATCCCTTCCACGTGACTCCACCTCCCGTTGTGAGGTGAAGCTCAAGGTCAAGAATCCTACAAAGTATCTGGTAAACGTCTGTACCGGGTCATCCCTGGAAGTATTGCAACTCTGGAATTTTGGACTGCAACTCTGGAGTTGCCACTGTGGAAGTCGGTCTTAATTGAAACACCAGGCGGCGCTGATGATCATGACATGTACAGTTCCTTTGGAAGTGTCATGCCAGCATGTGTAACTTTTTACACGCGCGCAGTTTAAAGGAGTACTATTGTCCTGCAATATTGACCCATTTTCCATCATTATGAATCATGTTAAAAATAGTATAGTTATCGAATAATAGAAGAAAACGTAGTTCACGCGTCTATTGCTGGGCGTCGCCATTGTATGCACTCAGCTCACGTCTTGGCGCGATAAGTCTCGATACTGTGCAAGAGTATGACGTAGCACGGCCCTTGCGTCACCAGCACGGTGCCAACATGGCTGACATGGCTGAGTTTGTTGGCATTGATCAGCAGTCCGTGTTCAGCGATCCGGTGAGTTGCCTTTTTGCTATTGTATGAATTAGCTATCATTGGATATGGACTCGATTGAACCGTTTATGTTTGAGCCGGAGTGGACGGCTGAGGAATTGGGAACAATGGAAGACCATGATGATGTCATTGTCATTGATGCAAGTGATGCCGACTCCTCCGTGTCCATGGCCGTCGGTGCAGGTGATGCACGTGATGCTGGGCCTAGGCCTATTATTACGGAAAAGAAGTCATATCTTACTGCAGACCCAGATGACCATCGCCAGGAAAACACTGAATGGTGTGACTGCAGTAACTGTTGTATTTGGCCAACCCTCAACGAAAATTTTTGCTGCTTTGAAATACCTGGCCATGCAAAACATCTTAGGACAGGAATAAAGTGCATAACCAATCATGAGGATTTCAAGGCTGTTTGCCTCACTAAAGCTGTCCTACAAATGCTGCTTCACCAACTTTACGAATTCAGAGGACGTGCAGGGAAGGCTGTATGGACTAATAGGTAGGCCTATGCTATGCCTAGTAAGAAAGAGGACACCAATCTATTAGGCTATATTATCAACATCATTTAGGCCTAGGCCTAATCAAATCAATCGACATCATCAACCCTATAGGCCCCTATTAGAATGAGAAAAGTCAGGCCCATCTATGCCTAACCATGTACAGGAAAACAGAAATACAACATCCAGACAAATGTTTACATGAATATTTTATTCTTATTTTCTAGGTTGTATCGCTTGATAGCATACAGGGCGTACTCCTATTGGATTCATGGCAAGCTGGGACGCCGCAATCGAAAACAATTACCATCTTGTGTGTATGCGAAAATAAGGAAAGAATTTCCTGAGGAGAACAATGCTTATGTCGGTTTTGATGGAGGAGAAGATGAATATGACAATGTTTTTGACATTTAGTGTAATCACAGGCACCTCTGAGAGTTGTCAGAAGGGTTATAAGGGTTAGGGTTAGGGGTTAAACGTAGGAAGGCATCTATATTAGGGAGGTTTCGCAAGTACCCGGTTGGGCCCTACGACGACAATTATCTATTGTGTGGGTATACCCAAACAATAGATAAACGTCATCGTATGGCCTAACCGGCTTCCGAAACCTCCCTAATTATGTTGCCTCCCTGAGTTGAACCCCGATAACCCTAATGATGACTCTCAGAGGTGCATGTGATGTATATTGTAAGCAACTTACAATGCACATATTTCCAGTCTCATTGGCTGGCATGCAATCAAACCCCAAATTCATATTATGTCCACTTCATTTTTCCACAGATTATCTCTGGGTTTTTTAACAAATTTGTTATGCTCTGAGATTTGTACTTGGTTTTGCCATAACTGGTCACACCACTGAGCCCATATTCATAACTATTTAAGTTGAAGTGTGATACTTTTCCTTTGTTAACACAAAGAATAAGAATCACACTTTGACTTAACTACCTTTATGAATATGGATCCAGCAGTGTGACAAATTCTGGCCAAACCAATGTCAAATATCATAGCATGACAAATTTCTTAACACCCCCCCCCCCGAGATAATTTGGTTGAAAAATGAAATGGACACGAGTATGAATTTGGACCCATATTCCCCCCCGAGATAATTTGGTTGAAAAATGAAATGGACACTCATATTCATAAAACTCCTTGGCTTGTATTCATATTAAAGCGGTTCTATCGTTAGAACCATCTTAAGGGCGGTTTACACTAGGTTGCACCAAGTTGCAAGTTGCTGCAACCTGCAACTTGTTGCAGTCTACCTGTGACGTTTACACATTGCAACATTCAGTGCGATAAGTTGCAGAAGTTCGCAACAAGTTGCAGGAATTTTGGCGGGAATCCTTTGTTCGGCAGCCATTTTGGCTTTAGTAGACGTCACATGATTTTTTGCTGTATTCTCACTGGCCAGTGACGTGCAACTTGTTGCAACTTCACCAGAAAATAGGATCTGGATCCTAAATTTGCAACAAGTTGCAGTAATTAGTTGCAACAAGTTGCATGCCCGTTTACACATGCAACTTTGATGAAATTTTTGGTCTCATCAGGTTTATGCAACAAGTTGCATGAAGTTGCATATGAAAAGTTGCATGTGTAAACGGGCCTTTAGGCTATTCCAAGTAAGGTCAACCACATTACTTGGAACCAGCCAACGACGGTTCTAACGACAGAACCGCTTTATGAATATGACCCCGGCTGTATTCAAGAAGCTTCCTTAAGTGTGAGGTCGACCTTTAGCTATTGTATTCTACCCTGCAAACAATAGCTAAAGGTCGACCTCACACTTAAGCTTCTTGAATACAGCCCTAAAGTGTGTTACTTATCCTTCGTTTAACACCAAAGATAAGTGTCACACTTTCACGGGGCCAGTTCCCAATGTCTTTAAGCTAATGGTACTATTAACCAAATGTAAAATGCATTGAAGTTAATAGTACCATTAGCTTAAAGTCACTTTATGAAAGAGACCCCTGCCTCGCAGAACAGGAAATGGTAAAATACATGTACAAATTGCCTTTTCTCAGGAAATTTGTGTAATACATGTAAATGTATACTGCAAAATTGGTTTTCGTTTCATTTTGAATGTTGCTTTGCCAAGGATTTCATTATCAGTCTCAATCATTACCGGTACACTCTGACTCACCCAGATAGTGAGTGTTGCAGATTAGCACAAGAGTCCACTCAAGTGAAGAAGCCAGCCAAAGGGAGTTTCAAACAACCTCTCTGGTGGACACTTCTGTGATGATGCCACCCTCACACAACACGGATTCACTTCGATAATCTCGACACCTTTCAATGGGTAGACTTGACAAAAGAAGCAGCACAAAACAGCATTTTCTGATTGGAAAGTACTGATGCTGATTAAATTTCCCTATGTAATGATACTAAAATTTTAGCACTTTTTGTGTGTTCACGATTTTTGATTGTGTTCAGCAGGAAAAAAACTGATGTCATGGTTCACATTTTGTCAGTCCCATGGGTGTGATCATACCAGGTCTATTCATGAAACGCACTACTGATTTTTGGACTCTCAGGCCCGAACTAAATGATGTCTACGGTATCTCCTCACCAAGACAAGTCCAAATCAGTCGTCTAGCTTGAACTGCGATTACAGAAGGATATCTAGCTTAGGCGTGTCTAAACTTGCTGTCCAAAGGCAGACAACGGTGTCCAAATAACAAAGAAATCGCAAAACATACAAGGGGACTTGTTTTGCAGATGAAAAGAAAATGTGGCTATGAAAAATATTCAAGGAAATATGCAGGAAAATTAGGCGGGCATTTACTTTTGACTAAGGGGGTACTCTCCATCCAGTCACAACAGCAATAGGCCTATATGACGAATGCCGTGCAAATGAGGTCATCTGAGGTATGTCCCTTTACAATTCATTATATAATTGTCTCGAAGGCAGTGACATCTGCAATGCATGTTAAAATCACCTCTTGGACCCGACTAGCTAGACCGACATCCTTGTGCCGTTTGAAATTCCGATAAACACCAGTGTTTTGGTAGACTTGTATAACAGTTGTATTACAAATGTTTAGGCTTAAACAAGTCGAAGTTAGACAGGCAAAAAACACCTTTTATAAGTTTGGGCCTTAGTGTCTGACAAATTGCGAATTAAAATTTTGTCTTGTGTGCGGTTATCAAGTCTGACTTTGGTGGTCTGGGAACTGGAGCCATATTTGATTTGGAGCAAGGGTCACGCACAGGTGCACTCATTTGATTGGTGCCCTCTTGGGTCATCTTGAGAACATCCACCAACATATCATAGACTTGGCCGTACTCCTTCTCGACAAAAATTGGCTTTACGACCCACTGCTTCTTGCTCTTGGCGCATTCAGCATTGAAGCGAAGTTCACCAGTAGCTGCTGTGTTCTTCTTTGCCACACGGACCTTGGCCTGAGCACGACCCACATTGTTGTTGTGGTCCATAATAGCAAGCTGGGTCCGTCTTACCATGCCCTCTTTCGCAAAGTGTTGCCGTTTGGGCTTGTATTTCAGAACAAGACTATGGAAGTTTTCAATACTCCCAGTGTGACAAAACTCTGAAAGATGGACAAGGGAAGAAAGGATCTTTTTGTCAGTCACAACTTTCTTCAATTCCTCATGTGGAGCAGAACCAGGAACAAGCCATTTTTTCGCCTTTTGCGCCGTTGTGGACAATGGTGCATGTACACATTCATGATACTTCTCATAACAGTCCCACTCGTGCTTGTTTGTCACGTGATGCACAGTTGACATCCACATTTCAGTGAGCATCAAAGGGTCACCATTGCATGCCTTTGCCGACCACCACAAATGATTAATTATAGAATTAATCCAAGCAGTCAGCTCACCACAATTTCTCTTCTTAGCTGCAGAAAACAGCCTCTTTCTGACAGATTTGGCAAAATGCCATACATCAAACTGGTGTTTTAACCCCACTGAACTATAGTCTTCACGTAACATCTTCCCAATACTAAGATGCCGATCAGTAGCCAAAATATCTACAATCAGGCCAGCATCATACAACATGTGGTCCAGGACCAATTCACAACCTCTCTTTTCCATAGTTACAGAGGAGCCAGTGTCTGTTACCTCCACACAGGAAAAATCCACAATCTTTCCACTTTCAATATCTCCTACAGAGTACACGCAATATTTGGCTGAAAAACCAGGACTATCACATTGACCGTCACCAATCAAACGCAATGGTTTTCCATACAGATTTTGAAACAAGGAAGACTGCATGGTAGAAAATGCATGGTCAACAACAGGATACAAGTAATTTCTCTGGTGAGCATAGTAGGTTGATTCAGAAAACATTTCTAATCCATAAAACCCAGCAACCTCACTGAACTGAGTGTAAGTGGTACCAGAAAAGAGAATACAGGCGGAGAGTAAAGCATTACCAACAAAACAGCTTCCCAACTGCGGTTGTGATGACCACTGGTAGTCATGGCCAGCAAGACAGGTACAAGTGGCAACTAAATTAGTGCCAATAATGTTTTTCTTGACATTAATAATTGGTTTTCCACAGACTACACCATTATCTAATAACGTACAAAGCCTAGTCGACAAGAGGATGTCTAAATTATCTTCAAATACAACAAATTTCCTGCCACGTACGTAATGCTCATAGTCATTGTCTGGGACTTGTCCACATGCAGGTATTTCAATTTCTTCCTCCATGGCCTCCTCAATGCTCTCGTTGCAAGGAACATAAGAATCATCCTGAGTGAAGTTGTGACTGGATTCTTCAGTACCGTCTTCCTCCATCAACAAAGCATCATCAGAACTTGCATCATCATTACAAATTGGTGAGAGTGGTGGAAAATACTCATCACGTGGTGGTGGTGGTGGTTGCGGTGCATCAGCGGAGTAAGAGTGATCAACTGCGACTTTCGTTGGATCGGCTTCCACATTTTCATCCTCTGTCAAATGAACTATTTCATCTTTTAAATCCATAGGTTCAGTTTGTGTCTCAGTAGACTGCAACTGTATAAGAAATGAACATGACTTAACAAAATTCATTCTATTAAAGGTGGATTCCACAGGATTTTCGGGACTTTTATATCATAAAGTTAAAAAGTTAAAGTTTGGGTTTATAGGCTGATATCAACAACGGTAGAGGTGTCATCCGACTTCACACTTTAACCCCAGTCTATCCTGAAACCTTTCAGTAGAACTCAGATGAGCTGCTCATTCAGCACTACAATCTGAGCATTTCCGACCGGTACCCATTTATACACCTGGGTGGAGAGAGGCCAGTAAGGCAAAGAGACCTGCCCAAAGTCTCACGCCAGCAGCGGGATTGCTTTGGAGGTGTTCAAGAAAAACTTGTCCATTTATTTTTTTGGCATGGGCAGAGTGTACCTGGGGTTGTCACTATTAACATGACTAGAGTGATGTGACTGAAAATTTACCTGGATTTCTCTTGGTGGTGTCTGATACATCCCGCAATGCTGACATTGAAAAGACTTGACAATCATCTCGGTGCTGGTACCGGTAAGTGAAATTTCAGAATCAATGGGTACAACATCAACTGACACATCAGTCCCATCACTCCGTTCATCTGGAAAGCTCTGGAAAAAAATGGTTGTGTTTTATATACACTGTACCGGTAGTACAAGCCAACACTACCTTTAATGCACCACAAATAGGGCAACCAGCAGAACTACCTCTGATTTGGAAAAACAGACTGACAGACTGACTAAACAGTGACCTTGCAAATGATTTGGAAAACCTTGACAGAAGCCAGCTTATAGTATTATACTGGCACTTTAGAGTACTGTAATAAGACTTACATGTAAAACATTGGTAGAGGTACATGTAGGTGTAATGCTTGGTGGTCTTGTCTCACTCCGTTCATCTGGAAAGCTCTGGAAAAAAATGGTACCGGTAGTAGTACACTCTCTTTAGTGCACCACAAATAGGGCAACCAGCATACCTCTGATTTGGAAAATCAGGCTGACAAAACACTAACAGTGACCTTGCTATGATTTGGCAAAAACTTAACAGAAGGCAGTTTATGCCCTGAATATGCTGCTGGCACTTTAGAGTAATTAGACTTACATGTACAACATTGGTAGAGGTAGGTGTAATGCTTGGTCTCGTCTCATTCCGTTCATCTGGAAACCTCTGGAAAAAAATGGTCGTGGTTTACATACCGGCAGTACAAGCCATTAATGCACCACAAGCAGGGCAACCAGCATACTTTTTACCTCTGATTTGGAATGAGCAGGCTGACAAAACAAGTGACCTNAACAGAAGGCAGTTTATGCCCTGATGCTGCTGGCACTTTAGAGTAATTAGACTTACATGTACAACATTGGTAGAGGTAGGTGTAATGCTTGGTCTTGTCTCATTCCGTTCATCTGGAAACCTCTGGAAAAAAATGGTCGTGGTTTACATACCGGCAGTACAAGCCATTAATGCACCACAAGCAGGGCAACCAGCATACTTTTTACCTCTGATTTGGAATGAGCAGGCTGACAAAACAGTGACCTTGCTATGATTTGGCAAACACTTAACAGAAGGCAGTTTATGCCCTGAATATGCTGCTGGTACTTTAGAGTAATTAGACTTACATGTACAACATTGGTAGAGGTAGGTGTAATGCTTGGTCTCGTCTCATTCCGTTCATCTGGAAACCTCTGGAAAAAAATGGTCGTGGTTTACATACCGGCAGTACAAGCCATTAATGCACCACAAGCAGGGCAACCAGCATACTTTTTACCTCTGATTTGGAATGAGCAGGCTGACAAAACAAGTGACCTTGCTATGATTTGGCAAACACTTAACAGAAGGCAGTTTATGCCCTGAATATCTATGCTACTGGCACTTTCGAGTAATAAGACTTACATGTACAACATTGGTACAGGTAGGCCTACCGGTAGGCGCGTGCACTAGATCTACTGCGCATGGCGACGCTTGCTTATTGAGTGAACGGTCGACCGCTTCACAATGGTAAGGAATCCTTACACATATTACTGCGCTGCACTTCTTTTCAACATGGCGATAGCTGATCGATACCAATCGACGTCATCTTCGGAGGTTCTCGGCTACATTCGGGCGGCCATCGTAACCTACCTCGACTGTATATAGGAGCCTCGGCGTAGTAATCATCTCGCAAATCACGAGATAATTCAGTGATTCGCCGCAGTGAGTGGGTCGTCTGTGACATTGACCGTAACCTTCCGCACTTGATGATATAGTGCAGACCAATGCTGATACTTTTT
>NMRB01001518.1:115513-126043 GCA_002633025.1 Notospermus geniculatus
GGGGGGGGGGGGGGGACAAATGCCCCCTAGGCCAATTGTATAAAATTTCAGCAAAATCAAATGGCAAAAAAGATCATTCATTGTTGGTGTCTCAAGGTGAAGGTAATTGACCTCAAATCACATCTCAGAGCTTCTAATTTTCAAAATTTTTCCGGGGGAGGTCCCCCAGACCCCTCGCAAAACCGGCCCCTTCGGCGCTGGAAGGCGAAGCCCACGTCCGTTGAGCTTATATGCTTAAAATGCCTCCCTAGCGAAAGAAAAGCTAGCTACGGCCCTGGACTCTCGTTCTGTAAGTACATGTAGGTGCCCCTATTTGTGGTGTACCCCCTCAATGGAAAAGTGGCCGCGCCGGCCCTGGTCAGACAATAGCAAGGGAACACTCACAGATGGGGAACGCTCAAAAACGTTACACCGGTATTGGGGCACAGTGGTCACTAAGGAATTTTGTTGGGGAACTTTCTATGAGAAATTGGCAGCAGCTGGCATTAAAATACTAGTTGTTATATGTAGGCAACATCCCCCTCTACCTTTTGGCACCTCATTTGTAAATCTGCGTTGCTTCGTTTCTGAGTAATCGTGGAAAAGAAGATTCGTGACCCACTGTGCCTAAACTCCCTACGCAGTTGTGTGCCGCGCCCCCTTCGGTTTACTCGCTCTCCACATCTGCTTAACTTCGTAAAATTCGCCGCGTTCGGTCAACAGATGGCGCTGAGAGAGTCGACTAATGAGAGCACCGAGCAACCGGTAACCAAGCTGGCCTGAAACAGTTTTTCATTGGCCGAGCGATCCGTAGCCATGGTAGCACAAGAACATCCGTTGACAACGGGCCAAACAGTTCTGAAAGCAGCGTGCTGATAGGCTGTAAAACTCGCGCCAGGCCCAGGCGCCATCTGTTGACCAACCGCGGCGACTTCCACGAAGTAAAGCAGTTGTGGACAGCGAGTAAACCGAAGGGGGCGCGGTACACAACTGCGTAGGGAGTTTACACTGTGCCCCATCTTCCCCTACATGTAGCTGACGTTTTTGACCCACTTGCCTGAATAGGCAAACAGTGAATATCCTCACGGGCATGACTACAGTGCGTATGCTTTCTGATAGCAGTATTCTAACTGAACGGCAACAGGGGCAGTCTGCTGATGCTGTCAATACATTCCACGGTTAGGCCTTCTGATTTAAGAGGGAAATCTGGGTATGGGGTATTGGTGATATACCGGGGATGCAAAAGTCACGGTGAGACACGACACCGTATGATCACCTAGTGCCCAAAACGTTAGTAATAGGGAATTGCACGGATCTAGATATAGGAAGATTCTTCCCTCGCACGTGCCCGAGCTTAATGTGTCATAACTGACTTGATCCGTTTATAAAAATTATGAACAGCGTTCCAAGTGAACAGTAAGTAGCTGAAATATTGTAAAATGTACAGGGTAATATCTATGAAACTAGTATCTGGGAAGTGTTAATTTTACCTTTCGAAACGGGTCAAGTCAGTTATGACACATTAAGCTCGGGCACGTGCGAGGGAAGAATCTTCCTATATCTAGATCCGTGCAATTCCCTATTACTAACGTTGCTGGACTTTTGTTTTCCACTTACTTGATGCTCTTGCCTTGGATGTGAATCCATAGATTGTACATGGAATTACTCCAAAAGTAGCCAACAAGTTGAAAATGCCATTCTGGAGGTCGACAAACGTCAGTACCAACTGCAGCATTGCAAATTTCCGTTTTATGTGAAATATCTCTAGGTGCTTTCTCGACACTTTGAAGACCAATCCAAGCAAACTCGTCCCCAGTGGGTTTACGTTCCTACAACACCACTGGAAAGGGCTGACAACTTTAGGAATACTGCGCATGCGCGATTTGCTAATTTTGAGGCAAATCACACCGAAGCTGTCACCCGCAGCTTGATGTTCCCAACTAAACTATTCGTTTGAAATTGCTCTAATACTCAAACAACTTCGTGTTCTGGGTGTATAGGGAACACCGATCACGCAGACCACGCGAGAATATACGCGTGGTTTTGAACTGATAGTACACCAATGCCACCTATTATTCATGACGAATCAAGGTGTGATTGGCCGTGCTTGGTGAACCGCATCTCTCGAACAATGGGCCTAGGTCAACGCTAGGTGTCTCGTCTGCTCTATCAGTAGTCATCACGTGACCAATTGGCGCTCCCCATTATATGGCTCTTTAGGCATTAATGCTATTTTTCAGTCATCGAAGAACGAAATACTGCGTGAAACAAACTTTTTGGCACGCTGCCAGCGGTTGACCAGAAATTTTGGTCAGGTCGTAGCCCTTGCCAGGGATATTCTCGGATGAGGTAGATCTGGGTACGAGATTGCAATCCAAGGCCAGTCATAGCTGTGATGGTACTGGCCATGTGTAGGACAGAGATGGTGATGACCACTTCTTGACGTGCCTGGATTTGAAGTGAAAAAAAAATCTGTAAAGGACAAAGACCTGTTATGAATATAGTAGTGGCAGCATCGTCCAATGGACTGTCACCCCATGTCACAATCTGCCTACGATACAGGGTAACGTAACATGATTGTACATGTACTCCTGATTTTTGTGAGAGTCCGGGGGTTAATGTCCGGAAGGTAGCTATGCCTTTCATCTTAAAAACCTGTTATTATTTCATCTAAGTGCATCTGGAATTCAAAATTTTCCCAGACCCCCCGTTGTGGCTCCGCGCCTTGCGACTCTACTCCGTCAGTCTGTGGCTGATGGTGACCGGCCCCCCGTATTCCAAAATCCTGGATCCGCCCCTGTATTGAACGCATTTTCCCTGGATTGGCTTCAGCCCAGTGTAACAACCACCATCACGCGTTCTGTTAATTTCTGCCAGCCCGGCCTTAGAAATCAACGAAAAACCAAAATTTTCTCATCGAACCGGTTTAACAACGTCGCCATCTTGTTTTCAAATCACGTCACACTCGTCGACCGTTGGTGACGTCACAAACGCCGTTTTTAGGGCTTTTTCATTAGCCTTACCTGGCATCATACTCTCCCACCCCAACGCCATCTGTCGAGGCCAGTGGAACCAGGCTAGGTGGTCACATCATTCAACCTCGAAGGTCGGACCACCACAGATTTAAACCATGTAAACGGAGAAATGTCGTAACAGCATGCAAGATGACGTAACGGCATGCAAGATCCAAAATTCAAATCGTTTCGTGATTCGTAATTCGTGACGAGGCGGAGACTCCCTCGTTTTTACGAGAACCGCCACTGACGGGAAAGCCGCAATAATATTCATCTCATCGCTGATTGGTCGAAATAAAATGGTATTGACTCCGTTTTCCAGCGGCATATAAAATGTCCCGATTGACTGAGTGCATGCCATATGAACAGTCTGCTCTTGCCATGCCACTGATCCTTCGAAGGTATGATTTTCGGGGTGTCTGGAGAAGAAACAAGTGCATTTTCCGCCCATTGGATCCTTTCATTGTGGAATTATGGCGTTTATCTGAAAGATGAGATGTTTCCACCTGGAAGTAGCTGTGTTTCCCGCTCATATGTGTTAAGGTTTTTTTATGAGCGTGAGTTTCAGAACACAAATCTGCCTCAGAATTGGAGTTAGATCCCTTGTTACAGTATATACCTATAAACCGGTGAATATTTCTGAATTATGTCACCAGGGGTCGGAGTAAAGTCCGTGGAGGGGGTATTGGGACCTCTGATCCCCCACGCACACCACAATGCATGCGTTAAGATACTGACGAGAACAACCTCATTCAGATTCCATGAACTTCATCTGGTGGGATATTTATTTCTAGGCAGATCATCTGTCTGAACTGTCTGCCGCAAATACAGTAAAGAATGAAATTACTGCTGTGATTCACACCATTGAAAAATTCACCAAGTGACGTTAGGAGCAACGCCATGAGATATAAGACATCATCTTCGGTAAAAAATAGTTATGGCTCTACAAATAGCAAGTGGAGAAACAAGCAATAAGAAAGCCACACTCACAGCCAACAACATGACAGTCATGCTGTTGATGTGTGTTTTTGGTCCTTGTGAACTTTGTAACTGTCGCCGCTTGTTCCGACTTCTGATGACATTATACAGGATTGAGACGTTACCGAAGATGATGCATATGAAAGGGAGTAAGAAGGAAAAAATAATGTCAAGACAATGGTCCGCGTTATACACATCCCATGAGTAAGAGTCACTGATGTATTCGCACCATCCTGTTTCTGAATTGTAGAATTTGGAGAGTCGAACACCAAAAACCGCAAAATGCATTATTAACACACTCACGATAGCAACATACGTCCATTTTCTCGTACATATGAACTTTGCCCTCAAAGGGTATGTTACAGAGATCCATCTTTCGACAGTGACCAGCACGACAATCCAATGAGAAGACGACGGGATAACGATAGAGAAAAATGAATAGAGAGGCTGCGTTAGTCCATATCTCAAAAATGTCATTATCAAACTTAGCAAGATAGATTAAAGTTTCCTCGAGGGGTTCGCAAAAAAAATGTAGCTGTGTCAAATACGGCGAGAGATATGAGTAATATTCTGGTTGACTCCTGACCAATTTTACTCACACTTACCACTGCAATTGTTAACGAATTTAATATGATTCCCGTTAAAATTATTGTGGGTATACATATTTTATAGGCCGCCATCGTAAGACGTATCAGGTCAGCATACGCAAAGGCTATTTTCGCAAAGGGTTTATCCAGTGTCTCATCGACGACTGCAACTGCCTATAATTATAAAATGATATGGTCTATTGACCGTGTGCTCACCTGAGTGAATGTGTGCGCTATACTGTGGCTGCCCTTTGGTTTCTGCAGAAAGGTTTCTGAATCATAGGCTAGGGTATTGATGTGTGGAGCGCTTAGAGAGCCTAATACGCTATGAAGCGCTATATAAGAACTCAGCATTATTACCAGAACAACGAATAACAAGTGTCATGTCAAAATGTTCCAGGGAAATATCATAGCAGGTTAGAACATTCTTTGTGTTGTTTTTCATGAAATATGAATCCAAGTACATTTTTCAAGATGGTCGACTGGCGGCCATACTTAATTCCAATTCGCTGAATTTTGCTGCATTTATATAGGGTACCTAGAAACATATCATCGATGCAGGGTAAAAACATTCCAGTTGATGTAGTTTAATACAATATGAGCCAAAGATCCTTTTTCAACATGGCGGTCTGGCGGCCACATTTGAAATGCAATAGAGCTAGAATTTGGCAAACATAGAGGGTATCTACAGACATATTCATACCAAATTCATACCCGGTGAGCGAAAAGTCATTGGCGGACACTGTGCTTACCTGGATTTTAAAAGTACCTGTACCAGAGGAAAACATGACAAAGAATGAGAGAAAATGATCCTGGGTGATGTGATGAGCAATTCTCTGATAATGGAAATTGCATTGTATGGGCAATTTTCAACATTGATTCACAAATCATAAAAAAGTATGATCCATGACTTTGTATTATAACTGACCAACCAGGGTGAAACTTGCCTGATTCTCTGCTGGAGATAATAGATATAAGGTTACACCTGTTCAAAATACCCGTGTTTTTCCAGAACCGTGTCAAACCCGTGTGTACGAAAATCCCAGCGAGAGGTCACACTGTTACATGTACATTGTAGTTACATTAAGTAGCACGGCGACAGGATGCGCTGCATGCACTGACTCTTCGGTCATTTCTGAATTGGCACACATTGTCGGAGGCGCGAAAACGACGTCACTTTAATGGCTGCACAGAACCTATTTGTGAATATAGGACAGGACCTATTTGTGAATTTTTTCCTATACGACAAAAATGGGACGATGTTTCCAGTCATACACGGTAAAATAAATTCCTACGAGATATTTCGTAGGAAAATAATGTATCGTGTACGGCGGCTTTAAAGCCCATAAAAATGGCCAACGAAAAGCTTTTCATTGCAGCCACCAGTTAGCAACCCAGAATGTGACTGATAAATTTATCCGAAGAATACCCGTCATAAGGCTGACCATCCATGCTTGATTTTCCACCACTACAGCCTATTTGAAAATGCCTTCAGGTTAATAATGTTGCGCGTAATGAAGTCAATTTGCCTAGACATTTTACGTAAGGAAAAAAGTGTCTGATAGAAAGAGGAACATCTGGTTTATTAAACATAATTAAATAGTTGGATTATGTAGCCTGCACGGAAATAATTAGGGGGTCGGGATAACAACAGATTCAAAAATCCTGGCATCCGCTATTTGTTTCTTATTATTGCCAAAAGTCCCTGCAATAGATAATGATTCCTAAATCACTTGAAAAATACATTGCTGCAGTTACCTACGACAAGAGATGGTTTTCTGGGGTTTTCAGGACATCGATAAATTTTGATTTGTATCAGGTAGGGGTCAAAGAGCCATTCCCTGCAAACACAGAAAAATATTCGTCTCCACTTGAGATATGTGTGGTGTAAAAGCCGCACAGTATGCACAGCTAAATCACTTCCAGTTCGGCCGAATTTTGGTGCAACCTCGTTTACAGGCGTGCGTGATGTATAGAACCATAGAACCACACATTATAGCATTATGCTGTATCGAGGTTCGGGGAATCCCCTTGGGGAATACCCAATGCTTGCGCAGCCAGCCGTTTCGCTCCACGGTAATGCAATAACGGATTCCCAGATTCGAAACAGCACCTGGGTGACCGAGACTATGCTCGCCGATTATAACCCACTTGTCTATACTGTGCGGCTTTAAAGCGCTTTGAAACACAAATATCTTATATTTGAGATAATAATATCCCGAATCGAGAAAGCATCCGCCTAGTCACAAAATTGGATATATCTGTGACACTACCTGAGACAAATGGCGTGTTAAGCCTTCCGATACGCAACGTATCACGCAGTTGAGATATCAATAATATCGAATCGAGATATTGTTCATCGCAAATGAACTGGATCAGTTCCCATTGTTTGTTATTCTATCACCCTCCCCCTTGTATCCTGGGAATTCTAACCACATCCCCGTGGTTCCCTAATCCGTCACCAGATTATAAGATGTGATGAGTGGGTTTATT
This sequence comes from Notospermus geniculatus, assembly GCA_002633025.1. Taxonomy (NCBI): domain Eukaryota; kingdom Metazoa; phylum Nemertea; class Pilidiophora; order Heteronemertea; family Lineidae; genus Notospermus; species Notospermus geniculatus. The sequence continues at coordinate 122,565 of NMRB01001518.1, forward strand.
TAGTGCGGGCCACCAGCTCGATCTGACGAGATAACAATTACATGTATGTTGTAACTTACGAAAGCAAACTATACGCGGTTTGAAATCTTAGACACAAATTTTAGGTTGTGAATGTTTTCCTTTCAGAATTATAAACACTTACAATAATTGTATAATACATCGGTTTTCTCTCAACTATACAAAATATTTTGTGCTGTGCATTGGTATACCCCATCCAACTGAACACTATACATGTATATAGCTTCTCGGCCTATTGGCGAAGGTTAAAGTTATTACGAAATAGTTGCGGTCTTGACAAATTGCGAAGTTAAGCAATCAGGACCAAAAAGCTCAACTTTTGGGTTTATGCAACCATCAGCTGATTGCAAACAACCCAACAGTCGGGTTGAAAGATCCAACACTTTGGGTTGATAAAGAACCCAAAAGTCGGGTTGATACAAACAGTACGTCAATACTCTACACTGAAAAAAAATCCTAATCATGCTGAGTACTTTTGGGCTACTCATATTATCCCTGGAATGAGTAGAAAGGTAAGCCTACGCATATTGAGTAGAAAGGTACTCATAGCGAGTAGCAAGGAACTCCAAATGCGTACCTTTCTACTCATCTCAGGGACAAAATGACTGATGAGTAGTCCAAAGTACTCAACTTGAGCGGGACTTTTTTTTCAGTGTATATCACCCCGTAAGATGGCACTCGCATCGGCAGTGCTTAGCAACTAGATGGCAGCATCTGACGGGGCTGAATGTACATTCATGCACTGCAGAAACATGGCGGATGTAAATAAAAGCGAAGTTGAAGATGACAAAGAAAATTGCCCAAAAGAAGACAGAAAGGTGTTATATTCGAGAGGCTCTTTGAACAGCCACTGAAAACAAAATCGACAGAACATACTGGGAGAATTTAGAAAGAAAAAATCGGGTAGAAAAGAGGTTTTGGTCGAGAGAATTTTGCAGGCCCAGCAAGCTGTGCGTGTGCACCACCGTCGTCATGATCAAAACTCCATTGATTTTTCGGCTTCGGGTGATTGTTGGTCGAAAGACTTATCTCAGCTGCCGACCTTGACTGTTAAGAAAGTGTGTGATTACTTTGAGAATGACCAAAGAACATACGATGTGGAAAACGAAGTGACAGAAACAACTTGGAGAAAGCATGCAGCTTGTTCAGGTAAAAAGTCATGAAGTGCCAGAGGACGAGAGGTCGGCCTTCCCTTGGGCACTGGGGATGATGGATGTTTATTTTTGGGCTGTGGGGATTTGGATATCATGTCAGCCCACCAGATTGAATAATGTCCCTTTCTCAAGGAAGTGCCATCCATTGAAAGCCTGTGCTCATTATTTTTTCACTATTTCAGGTCAAATTTTGTCACAGATTTCCAAGTAATAGTCAGGTGCCAAATGGTATTATGTGGGAATTTCGTGAAGAAAGTTGCCGACATACCTTAATCGAAAGAGTATCGCTTCCCCGAACAAGAAAATCTTTGCCGACACTTTGGAATTTTCTTTAGATAGGAATATGGGCGGTTGAAGGTTAGGACAATGACTTCATCATTGGACGCAAGAATGGGACACGATGTACACCTAACTTTTGAATGGTGGGATTTACACCCCATAAATGTATTACCAACAGATAGAAACATAGTGCGTCAGAAGCAGACAAGCATGTTCTTAATTGTTTTCAGTGGTTATGTAATAAGAAATGACGTTTTTTATGCAAATTAAAGCCGCACACTATGCACCGCTACTCACTCCCCAGTTCGGCCGAATAGATAGTGCAACCTCATCTACAGGCGTGTGTAGTGTATAGAACCATAGAACCACATATTATAGCATTATCCTGCATCGAGGTTTTGGGAATCCCCTTGGGGAATCCCCAATGCTGTGTGTAGTCTTGCGCAGCCAGCCACACAGTACTGCTACGGTTCCCCAGATTCGAAACAGCGGCTGGATAACCCATCTGTCTATAGTGTCTGGCTTTAACACAAAATGGGTCAAAATACATAAAAACGCCATTTCCAATTACGTAACCAGTTGAAAATCACAAAAAAACATGTTTGATTACGTGACATGGCATCACCAATAGGATGCTGAAAATGGCTGCGTCAAGCATTGATGGTCCCCTCACAATTTGATTCCAAAAGCTTATTGGCAATAACATTTTTCCTGATTGTTGGAAACTCGGAAATATTGTACCCATCTTCAAGAACAAGGGGTCTAAGAACCAAATAAACAATTACCGTCCTGTTACCCTACTGAATTCATTATCCAAAATTTATGAAAGGATTATATACAATAATATCTACACTTATGTTTTAGACAGTATTTTACTTTACGAGTACCAATCAGGTTTTGTGAAGGGTGACGACACTACTAAACAACTTACTCACTCACATGATTTTATCCAATCGTAACTCCAATCTGGAGACAAAGGGGGGTATTTCTCGATATTGAAGGTGCTTTTGATGCCATTCCCCATTATTTACTAACCCACAAACTTACGTCTTATGGATTCATAGATTTAATCTCTTCCTATTTATCTAACAGAAAATTATGAGTCGAGTGTAACAACTCTGTATAGTGCTGGTCTTCTGGGGGATCGATTAACAGTGGTGTCCCACAGGGCTCCATTTTAGGTCAACTTCTATTTCTTTTATATATTAATGATCTGGCCGACATTATCCAATTCTGTAAATTATATCTATATACTGATGACAGTGCTCTTTTTCTACCGGTTAATACAGATTTGGACCAAGGTGTATCTCAAAGGTAGTAAAAGTAAGGAAGTTTTATTCAAGTCACCTCACAAAGTAGCGATGCCTTATCCTCGTCTGTCTCTTAATAATGAATTGATACCCCAAGGTAGTTCCCATAAACACCTTGGTATTATTCTTGATAGCGCCCTTAATTTCCATGATCATATTGAGAGTATTGTTGTTAAGTGTAACAACAAGCTTAATCCGTTGTCTGCACTAGTCCATACTACATGTATTCAGTCTAAACTCTAGAACAGTCTGAGCTGAAACCCAAATAGAGATTAGAAGTATCCCATCCAAACAGGACGTGACAGCAATTAAGGAAAGAAAGGGTACAAGCCCCAAAAAGGTGGTTGCTCAACCTAACAGAAATGTAATTAGTGAATGTAAGGCTTGAATAGGCTGAAGGGAAGGGTGTATAATATAGCTTGGAGGAATTAAACTAACAGTATAATTATACTAACAGTACAAAACCCCCAAGACTATAGTAAGAGTAATTTATATTAAACCATGAATGTATGAGGAAGTGATAAAAAATTAGGCCTAGAAAAAGAAATGAAGAGCAAGATAATAAGAAATGAAGGGGCAACAGTAAAGAAAGGAAACCTAGGTGAACAGCACCTACAAAACCTGACCAACGAAAATTTAGAAACAGACCATGGACGAAGACAAAGGCCTAAAAAAGAGGAACCCTGTCCTCCAAGGAAAAGGGTCTACTAATGGGAAA
>NMRB01001518.1:127694-142378 GCA_002633025.1 Notospermus geniculatus
TATATAACCCTCGTCCAATCGCCAAATTTCAGCGTCTAATTTCGGGAAAGATCGGGATTTCAGCATGTTATGCTATAGATGACTTGAAAGAGTAACATTTTCTCCACCTACCTGCAAAAAGCCAGCTTCGTAGCTACATCTTGTAAGGAACAGGAGCCAAAAATCCGACTGAATCGACAGACTGGAGAGCCGCCATTTTACGAGGGTAATATAAATTACCCTCTTTTGGTAGGTCACAGTGCCTTAGGTCTAAGTGTGACACTTAACATTTTTTCAACACAAAAGACAAGTGTCACACTTTGACTTAAGTATCTATGTTTATGAATATGGCCCCTGTCACCTGTTTCCACACCCCTTCGTTCACAGCCACCATTGGAAATCAATGTAGAAACCAGGGGCCATATTCACGAAGCCTTGGCAACTTTGCGTGCACGCAAGTCTGTTGTTTGGCTGCACATGCCTTATTGTTCACTGACTGCCTTACAATACAGGGCGTTTAAAAAAAGGTATAATCCAATTTCAAGGGGTTAATATCGCTAAATGGCATTTCACACAGCATTGTGAGGGCCACAGCAATAAAACTGAGAAACGAGCTTTCAAATGACACCTTTCTTGCCTAATTGTGTTATTGCATAAGTGAATACCAATATGGATTGAAATCATGGCACCAAAACTGCACCCGTTCACTCTTTGAGCCTCGTCGCATTTCACTTGACCAACAGCCACCATGGAAGTGAAGAATGTCTTACCTGGTTATGCAATGGGATTCGGAGGTAGGTGGACATTCTCAGAGCAAAGCCGGATACTGTCAGAGAAGCAGTTGGTGACATACGCCGTCGATGTTGACTTTGTTTGGAGAGAGGCGGTGGCCACGTGGAAGGTTTTGGCGAGTGAGAGGATTTTGAAATCGGCTGCCATATGTCTGGAATGTTGAAACGTGTTGATGAATGTCTGCTAAGTGAATAAATATCTTTCATTAAATGAGAATTTGTGTTGATTTTGTTGAAAGTGAACCAACCACATTTCTGCGCCCTAACTTCTGGATGATGATGCTCAATCACGCATGGACCCTGGACAAGAACCCCGCTCATAATCTCTACTTTAAAGTGATACCATGATCCTTGCTGAAAGGTATATAGTTTGGTCGTATAACTCCTTGAAGTTGGATTACCGTTTTTTTAAACGCCCTGCAGATTCGCTTGCACGCAAAGTTGCGAAGGCTTCATAAATTGGCCCCAGCCGGTGAGAGCGGCAAACTGCCATTATGAGCCCATACCTTAGTTTCCGAGTCAACAACAGTGATTTCAAAACACCTTTTTCCGTAGTTGCAATGTCTGTCAGTTTTTTATTTTTTTTTATTTTTAAGTACATATCCTACCCAAGCAAGAATCAACACGAAACTGAGCACAAAGCAAAGACATACGACGCAACATTAGATGCGCGCACTACGTACCGGTATACTTCCCGCAATCCTTTCACGTCATCTGCCTTGCAAGCCGGAAGATACAAATGTGTTGGGTGTGAGAAGTTGCATCTTTCATCCATCAGACTATACCGGTACACCAGACACCTTTCCTATTGCGACTTGGCGTTTTGATATGTACGTTTTATTGTGACATCGTCACCCAATCAAATTTCAATTGTTAAGCAATGTTTAAGAAAGCTAACACCATGACTTCAAGGCCAACAATGCATTATGTTTGCAAAGAAATTTGAACTTTTCGGCGAGATATTTCTTAAAACATAGCTTCTATGGTATCGAATACGGGGGAAGTGAATCATAAAATGGGAATTATTGACAGTCATATAATATTAAAATTGTTTAGGCTCGCAGCTCTCATGGCAAGTCTCAGCCACTACGACAAGAAGCGAGAACTAAAACTTCTTCATAGCAAGACTTTCTGAGAAAAAAACAGTTCGTTTAGCAAGGAACGTTGCTTCTCGAACAGAATTGACAAGACATGTTGCCTGCGTGAATGCATCATCGTAATATAGAGTAAACTTGCCATGGGCAAATCAGCTGAACTGTATAGGCCTACTTAACGTGCCACTGTATCACGTTGCATGAGGTATGCCTCTCCAGTATCCCTCTTAAACGTGATAAGACTGGTGTCCTGTCCAACCCGTATAACCAGTGGTAACACCTAGGCTGGACTGATACTATGTCGAAACCTTATGTGAAAAAAATGGCCGCCATCATTTTCATCACTTGAGAAGTTCAATGGTTTACTTTTTACGGCGCCCGTTACGGGACATGTATTTTTTTTTAAATCTCGCACTGCGACTTTTTAAAGTCCCACTGCGACTTTTAATCTCGCACTGCGACTTTTTAATCACACAATCTCACACTGCGACTTTTCATCTCGCACTGCGACTTTATAAACTCGCACTGCGTCTTTATAAACTCGCGCTCCGACTTTATAAAGTCACAGTGCGACTTTTTAAACTCGCACTGCGGCTTTATATAATCTCGCACTGCGACTTTTTAAAAAGTCGCACTGCGACTTTATAAACTCGCACTGCGACTTTTTAAACTCGCACTGCGACTTTTAATCTCGCACTGCGACTTTTTAATCTCACAATCTCACACTGCGACTTTTAATCTCGCAGTGCGACGTTCTAAACTATTAAAAAAGTCGCAGTGCGAGTTTATAAAGACGCAGTGCGAGTTTAAAAAGACGTAGTGCGAGATTAAAAGTCGCAGGGTGAGATTGTGAGATTAAAAGTCGCACTGCGAGATTAAAAGTCGCAGTGTGAGTTTATAAAGTCGCAGTGCGAGTTTATAAAGACACAGTGCGAGATTAAAAAGTCGCAGTGCGGGTTTATAAAGTCGCAGTGGGACTTTAAAAAGTCGCAGTGCGAGTTTATAAAGTCGCACTGCGAGTTTATAAAGTCGCAGTGCGAGTTTATAAAGTCGCACTGCGAGTTTATAAAGACGCAGTGCGAGTTTAAAAAGTCGCAGTGCGAGTTTATAAAGTCGCAGTGCGACTTTTTAAAAAGTCGCAGTGCGACTTTATAAAGTCGCAGTGCCAGTTTAAAAAAGTCGCAGTGCGAGTTTAAAAAGTCGCAGTGCGAGTTTATAAAGTCGGAGTGCGAGTTTATAAAGTCGCAGTGCGAGATTAAAAGTCGCAGTGTGAGATTAAAAAGTCGCAGTGCGAGATTAAAAGTCGCAGTGCGACTTTAAAAAGTCGCAGTGCGAGATTTAAAAAAAATAATACATGTCCCGTAATGGGCGCCGTAACTTTTACCTTCGAAAGCAATGGAGTGAAAACACTGTCCTTATCTCGTTTCTAAAGTATGATAAGGTGCAGAAGTATATGACAAAATGTTTGGCATAGCCTAATTCAGGACGATGAACTTGGATGCAGTCGCGCCCTATTCACGAATCGTTGGGTTGACCGTGGCGAATGACTGACCGGATTTACTGAGTTGTGCGCTGATGATCACCTCGATCAAGATATACGGTGCCATGGTGAAGAAAAATATAAACTAGAAATATTGACTTATCAGTCAATTTGAAGACCGCCCTTGGATATTGGGAGACGAGAGGGAGGTCACTGACAACACCATACACGTAATTAGTTGTCAAGTGCAAATAAACGTAGTAGTAGGCCTATTTATCTATAGCCGGCTAACGCCATCGATCTCCCTGCTATGTGTCTCCAACTGTGGTGAGGAGATCTAGATCGTTGCAGTAGGTCAGTTCAAAGTTTTTGTTGGATACCAAATATGAATACCTCGACCCCAATGCTTTAAGTACCTCAGTAGCCCATGGGGTAGGTCAGTTCAAACATACCCATCGTTAGCTTTAGTTTGATACCAAACATGGCTACCTTCGCTCAAACTACACTTGGTCTTGAAGTAGGTCACTAGGTCATGGAAGTAGGTCCGTTGAAACCAACACTTCATTGAGTTTAGTTTGCTATCAAACATGACTACCTTGGCTCAACTGGTCTTTAAGTAGCTCACTAGATCATGGAAATAGGTGAGTTCAAACCTACGCTTTATAAGCTTTAGTTCGACACCAAACATGACTACCTTCGCTCAACTGGTCTTTAAGTAGATCACTAGGTCATGGAAGTAGGTCAGTCCAAACCTACACTTCATTTGCTTTAGTTTAATTCCAATCATGACTACCTTGGCTCAACTGGCCTTAAAACTAGGTCACTAGTAGGTCATGGAAGTAGGTCAATCCAAACCTACACTTCATTAGCTTTAGTTTGATTCCAAACATGACTACCTTGGCTCAACTGGTCTTAAACTAGGTCACTAGGTCATGGAAGTAGGTCAATCCAAACCTACACTTTATTAGCTTTAGTTTGATTCCAAACATGACTACCTTGGCTCAACTGGTTTTTAGGTAGGTCACTAGATCATGGAAGTTCAAATCTACACTTCATTGGGTTTAGTTTGATTCCAAAGCTGACTACTTTGGCTGAACAGGGGTAGCCGCATAGAAACTCCGCTAGTGCTTCGGCAGCCTATCGGTGTTAAAATGCATGGGAAAATGTACAGCACTATCGGCAGATGGGCTCCGCTAGCGCTAGCGGAGTTTCTATGCGGCCACCCCTGGTCTTTAAGTAGGTCACTAGGTCATGGAAGTAGGTCAGCTCAAACCAACACTTCATTAGCTCATTTTGTTCATTCTTTGTTTACATATGTATTTTTCTTGTAGGCTGCCACATTCTTCTGGCACGCCAGGAAAGGGAATACATTCCTATAGAGATATCTCCCTTTGTTTACTTATCCTCTTTTTCTCCCTTCTATTTGCACTCATTTTATTGTATATCTCACACCGATGTATGGTGGAGGTACCTATTTTCGAGGGCTCCCTAATTTCGCGAATTCTTGTTTTTTACCGTTTTCTCTCGCGTTGATGGCTGTCAGTGACGTCATTCGCCACAGATTTTTCGCTTTGGTCCAAAACAAGCAGAATGCGCCGAAACAAACAGGTGAGTGAATGCAGTGAGTGCAAACAGGCATGGCAGGTGAATGCAGCTTTTATTCAAATCATTAATATGACGTCAGTGGACTGCGCTGCCATAGTCAGCCCAGTAACACACTGCGCATGCGTAGATCGATATTCTTCAGTGGCCCATAAACGGGTGACACAGTTTAAAGTTAAGAAACTATGTCATTGACCCGTTCGAACTTTTTTAATTATCATTTTCCCATTCAATATGTCTCCCCTTTACTTTGATTTTTTTTTCTTTTTTTGCCTTGTTTTTCTGCTCAATAAAATATGAACAGGCTAAGTGATTTTTCGAAGTATAAGGTTGTGTTTCAAATTAATTATGGCAAGACGGATAAGATTCGATACTTTTAGTTCAGTCTTTACTATTTTTTCAGAAAAAACTCCACAGAAGAAGTCAATGAGTCAATGGGACATTGAAAGCAGGCAACATTACCATACCCGTCCGTTATGCAATGAATGGTTTTGAAAAAGTATAATGCAAGTTGAATGTCATGAATTAGATGCATATAAAACAATGACAATTCATCATCAAAAGAATTAAATTTTCGTCAGACACTCTCTATTTGTTCTTAGTTACTATATGGGACACAATTCCTGCCAGGGCGCCTTCCCGGCAGGCACCGTACGCATGCGTATTCCGGATTCGCGAAAATAGGTACCTCCGCCTGGATTCTGACTCAATTTGCCGTCTCCTATTCGGCGCTGCATTTGGATGCTGCCGAAAGTAAATATTGCGATAAAATCCAAACTGAATCGTAGAAGAGCACCATTTTTTTTCGTTTTACACGACTTTTAATTGTGTCCTTGCCATATTCGTGAAGCAGTCGCGGCGATCGCCGTAAGACCCGCGAAAACTGGTACCGTCATCATACATGTAACTTGATTATATGGTGAAGGTCACTGGTCACCATCTTCGATAATCGAAGGGTGATCTAATTACCACTCCGTTACATCACACATCACCCTTCGAGTAATAGACCAGTCCGCGGCGTATCTTGGCACGATGCCAACTTTACCGGTCGACCAATCACATTGCACTTGATATCGGGTCTTCAGCTACCACTATTTGTACCATGAGGAAATTTTACAACACCGGTTCTGATTGGCCTCCTCTTCAAGAGGCAGCGGACACGCTGCGGACCGGCCTATTTCTCGAAGGGTGATGTGCGATGTAACGCAGTGGTGAGCAGATCGCCCTTCGATTATCGAAGATGCTGGTCACTGAGAGATGAATAAGTAAATCTTAGTATGCGGATGGCAAAGAGTTACCGGTACTTCAAAGTGGATGTGGCTTCCCTGAGTAACAAAACAAAATGCTTTGTCAAAGTCCACACATTGTATATGATCTTTAAGATGCAAAGATCAGGAGGCAAATTGAGTAAAGTCACTGGCTAATCAATTCTGTCTTGACTCAGTTCGCCATAATTCTACGTGAGACAGAGCACCAGAGTACAAAATGTAAACAAAGAACATGTGTGTTCACCGTCTGAAAATAGATTGTGACTCCCTCCCACGGAACAGGCGTCACTATGGAGCAGCCGTATTGACGTCACGGAGTACCTTTGCCATTCTATATTAAATTAGACACATATTGGGCTCTCGGGGATTCCCTATCCGGCGCGCAGATTTTTGGCGATAAAATCGCAAAATATCCATCAAATGATTACGGATTGAGCCAGTTAACGAACGTGACCTGTGTTTTATATTCATCTAGACATCATGTAAGCCTTAAGCTCATCCATCTCTATCGGAGTGTGGAGGCTCTCACACTAGCATGACTAAGGGCATCTTCCTAGAGTGATAATTAAAAGAGTGACTAGCATAACCCGCGCTCCGCGCAAGAGATGTTAGAGGATGTGTTTTTGAATGTGGAATAATTTGTGGAAACTTTGTTGTCAGTAGTATGTGTTCCTTTACCGTAGTGTAGTGCGTCCAGGTGTTGGATAACAATGTTATTGCAGCGCAGAACTAACCTGACTAAGTTGAAGACAGCGGTACATAAATTCAAATGCAAATAATCTGTGAATTGAAACTCAAACTAGAATTGACTTACCAGTCAATTCGAAGACTGCCCACTAGCACAAAGGGAATGGAGTGTAGGTAGCAGGTTTAGATGACAGAGAAATCTACTATTGTGAACTTTCTCATTACTACTGCAGTCAGGAAGGGCCTAGACCTACATCAGCCTTTCTTAACTGAAGCAATGCAATATGCATGTGCATCTGTACTATGCTACATGAATATTTTTGTGTCCTCATGTTTAATACTGGATGTGAATGATAGGGAATAGATGCAGCCTGCTGTCATCAGTTTGCCAAGTGGGTCACCTATTTATTGTGAAAAAGCCCAGGACAATAGAGCGCTAAGATAAACACAAGGCATCATGTTTCACTTGCTGCTTAGAATAAGCAGGTTGGTCAGGATTTGAGCACATAAATTCATCAAAATAACATTTGTAAGTATCCGATGGAGCCAGGGTTCTTGCCAAAGTGGTTTTCTGTCAACCCTGAAAATTTGATAGCATTACCTCCTGTGTTTCGTGAGTTATCTTGTAAAGTAGCCCAGTTCGGAGAGAGATCCATCCAGAGAACAACAACTTCAGTAAAACCAAGGAAGACTGCCCACCAGTGGGGTGGGCAGTCTTAAATATTGATTGCAATTGCCGTTTCGCACCATTTATCGGCAGTTAATTGTACCATGCACATTCTAAGATAGCACATCATACCCTGAAGTGAATTTTAAGTTATTTCAATGCAGAACTAAGTTGAAGACAGCGATAGAAAAATCCACGAAATTCAAATTCAAATTATTTATTGATGTCACAGTTTTTGAATGATTTTATAGGTTTTTATTGTAGCATGCGCATTCTAAGGTACTTGACATCACATCAGCCAAATTTCACGTTTATTTGATCGCAGAATTAAGTCAGAGATAGCGCTACCAAGAACTCGGAAATAATACATGTATATAAGACGACAAATGTTTGAAGCGCATCCTGGGGAGAGTACGCCAACGTGTACAGCAAAACCTCGCCATGCACATAAGGGCACATTTTTGTGTCTTTGCTAAAAGGAAAAATTGGCTTTGGTTACCCCTATCGCAAGCAATGGAGCACAATTACACTGCTTGGAATCACAGATGTGAATCCAAGACAATTCCTGTCCTCATTTCCACAGCGAAAGAAAACGGAGTCTGTTATACATTAAGCGGAGTCTGCTGTACATACAAGGATATCAGTGTTACTGGATACACAGCGACTGTGTATCCTGCGTCTTTAATTTTCCTTGGATACACAGCTGTTGTGCAAATAAACCCGGTCATTGCAAAAATAAAACTATCGTACAACAAAACTCGTCCACTTTTCTGCTATGAAATCGACTCTCAAGTAAAGGGGCTGGAGGAAGAACGCTCCCATGTCCGAAGTGTGCATATTTCAGAAAGTATTGGTCCGATTTGGATAAAATTCGCAGTGGTGATACTTGATAGCAAAAGATTAACAGTCACCATGCAGAGAGAACAAAAAACCTAATTATCCTAAAACAATGCTTTTTTGAACCTCAACAAAAATAGAGAAATAACTGTTTTTCCCCTCAGAATCGGCATAGGTATTCAGTCATTGTTTCTCATTAACTTTCCAGTCAAAATCGTCACTTACTTTCACACAATTACGATAAAACAATGATGTTTACTTCAACTTCTAATGGGTGTGCTCAATGGGAACATCTCACTAGTCCGAAGGTTCACTAGTCCGAAGGTTCAGTAGTCCGAAGGTTCACTACCGAAGGTTCAGTAGTCCGAAGGTTCACTAGTCCGAAGTGGTGTAAATGGTCAAACACAGGGGAAGATGCCTATCGATTTTGAGCTCAAAACAAAGGATTTCAAGATGGCGGCCAGAAAATTCGAGCTCAGTCAAATGACTGAAATTATGAGTCAATTCATTATCCTTAATTTGACTCACTGTTTGGTTTTAACCTCTCTGTTAATGAAGTGGAATACCAATGTGGAAACGCGTCGGACTTTGACTGTTTGGAGGACTCAAGATATCTGGGTAAAAAGAGTTGATTTGTTCACATTTCTTAAAGGAGATGAGCCACCGATCTGACCTAGACGTCAAAGAGAAACCCACTCCCAACCAATCACAGGCCTCGATCGCAGGCAATGACGTCGACACCATTGTAGTAGCGTCGGCGCCAAATAATATAGGTCAATCTGTGGTCCATCTGCTTTAACCGTCAGTTTCATGATAAAATCATAGGGATATCAAAAATATATACATTGTATACAGCATCTCCGACACTATGCAAACTGGATGTTCACAGTTACTCAAGGGAGTAGGCGCTGATATTAGTAATGATCCACCACTTTCCCGTTTAATTCTGACACATCCAGTCGCCCCATCCCACCCTCATCTACTTTTAGCTCACAACACATCCGCTGCCGAACCCATCCAATTGACTAATCAACTTCCGGACTAGTGAACCATCGATTTAGTGGACTTTCGGACTACTGAACCTTCGGATTAGTGGACCTTCGGACTACTGAACCCTTGTGCTCAATAGCAGGAATAACAACAACCACTTCGCATGATCCAGACAAACCACAATGTCATGGTTGGCTGACATGGCTGATCTGCTGACTGCAAGTTCAGGTCAAGATTGTATTTTATTGGTGCATGAAGGCGATGATGCAATACATTCACTAATATTATTTCTTTAAAGGCATTCTTGACATACCCTGCTTGACATTATACAGTCTGTAGTGTAAGCTTACTGTGTATTTTTGGTTATGTTGGTGTTTGTCTTACATAATGCAACATGTTCAATTCTGGTGACACTGCTTCTGCAGATAACACATGTACATGTACACCCGTAATTATGTTCATTGTGAGGTAATAGGCCCCTGTGAATAGGCCTAATCATCACACCATTTTTCGTGAATGTGGTGGACATTTTTCTTGTAGAATAGGCCTATTCAGTTACCACTGGCCAAGGCCTGCTAGTAGTGTAAAAGTGAGGATTTCAACTCACTCTCAAAATACACTGAAATTTCATTTCAGTTAAAATCTCAGTTCAAACAATTTCCAGTAATCATTCAGTTAAAACAAATTCTAGTAATCACTCAGTTTAAACATTTTAACATAAATTTACAAAATTTACAAAATTTACAAAATTACAAAATTACAAAATTACAAAATTTACAAATTTACAAAAAAATTATAAAATTACAAAAATCACAAATTTACAAATTTACAAAATAAAATTTACAAAAAATAAAATTCCAATAAAATAACATCCACACAAAATCAACAAAATCTCACAAATCCCAATTTCTATAATTTTGTAAATTTGTGATTTTCCTCATAATAAAATAATTTATCTAAAATTTTTTTAAAAAAAATTCATTTTCAAATTCACACAAAATTTGTGATCATGACCAAATTTCCACACCTTACCATGATTTAATTATTTCCATTTGTTCAATAAAATGTTTCCATCAAATGAGGAATTAGAATCAAAAATTAAAACTACTTACGAAGCTTGGAAAAATGTTCCACTCAACATATGGCATAAGATTATCGATATCCAAAAAATTAAAACCACAAGAGGCGAAGCGATGATATTAACATTAGCTGATCGAGATGAAAATATCATCACAACGTTTACAACTTCAATTATCAAAAAAGAATTAGAGAAAAATCCCAAATACGAATTTATCAAATCAACAGGAAAGGCTGAGGGAAAGAAGTACTACGGATTCGAACTTGTGTAGATCAGTGTATAAAGACAGGATGATGTGTTTATATTCTGATTTCATAAATTTAAAAAATTAGTTTTATGAGAGAATATTAGAATTTGTTTTAACTAAATAAATAAATAGAAATTGTTTGAACCGAGATTTTAACTCAAATGAAATTTCAGTGTATTTTGAGAGTGAGTTGAAATTCCTCACTTTTTCACTACTGTACATGAATTGTAAAAATTTGATTTAATACAATTCATTTTGTTATATATATGGAATATTTAGTTCGTGAATGTAATACTTGTTTTGAAGAAAAATTGTTAGAAGATTTTTTTAGATGTGAAGATGGAAGAAGAAGATATTGTAAATTATGTGGAATTAAACAATCTACCAAATATAAAAATCAAAGAAAAGAAAAAGATCTTTCATTTAAAAAATCAGAGAATTTAACTGTTCAATTAAGCATGTGTTTAAGAAAAAAACAACAAAAATCAAAATTAGAAAAATATCTCGACTGCTCATTAGATGTTCTATACAAATGGATAACTTATCAATTTAATGAACATATGAATTGGAATAATTATGGAATATATTGGCAGATTGACCATATTTTACCAAAATCACATTTTGATCATACAAATGAAGAGGAAATTATGCTCTGTTGGAATTATAGAAATTTAAGACCTGTAACAAAAGAAGAAAATTTGGAAAAAAGAAATAAAATTGACTATCAGCTTTATCATCAAAATTGTTCATTAGCAGCAGAATTTCTAGACGAATTTGATAATTAATTAAAAAAAAATATTTATATAAATAAATAAACATTTTCCCCAATGTAAATTATAGAATTTTCCTTGGGGGACATGGATGATTCCCGATTTTCGAAGATCTGCTCAAGTGAGATTTCTGAGAAAATCAAATTTCATCTTCAGTTGAATATTCATTTTGAGCATCACATTTTTAATAGGGATTTTTGTTCCTATTAAAATTGTGTTAAAAAATCATAGTTTAATTAAAATTTTTATGTAATAAATGAATACTCAAAATGAATATTCAACAGATGAGCTTAAACTCCTTGCTAAGGAGTTCAAAGTTAAAAATTATTCATCTCTTTCAAGAAATTTATTGATTGATGAATTAAAAAATGTAAATGATAATTTACATGAAAAATTAACTGATATTTTTAAGAATAAAAATTTAACTGATCTCTCTCAGTTAGAAAAACGTGTTCTGGGACAACGATTAGGAATTAAAAATGTAAGATTATATCCTTCAAATGAACTTCAAAATAAAATCAGTGATTTATCAAAAGAAACTCCTATCGCAGATATTCAGCAAAAAGCAGTTAAACAAAGAATTGTTCAACCAATAAAATCAATTAGAAAAGAACTATTAGCAGAAGCGAAAAATCAAGGCTTAAAAAATTATCAAAATAAGACAATCGAACAACTGAATAAGCTTTTGAATAAACCTGAAGTTAAACGAATATTTAAATCTGATTTATTAGAAAAAAGCTAAAAATTTGAGAATTGACGTTAAAAAATCTATGACTAAATCAATTTTAGAAAATCTAATTGAAAAACATTCTGAATTTAAAAAATTCAAAAAAGTTAAATCTGCGTTTAAAGGCTATGTAAATCATTTTAGATTAGACGGACTACCAAAAATTGGAATTAAATCTTACCTTGAAAAAATTAAACCAATTTTAAATAAGAAAATTAATGACGAGAATAAATCTGGATTAAAATTTAGTATTATTGTAAATGTGTTAATNAAAAGAAAAAAAGAATATGAAGAGTTTCAATTACGTTCACATCATATTCTTGGAGTAAATGAAGAACTTAATTATGATAATCTAATTGAGAATATATTAAAAGAACTTGACACCCTTGCACAAAAAGGAAGTAATTGGAAATTAGTAGAAATTACAAAAATTGATTTATATACTGTAGAATATCACCCATTTGCCGGGAGCAGCTATATCCCACTGCCAAAACAAATTCAAAGTAAACGAGCAGTTATCAATGTGATAAATGATGATCTAAAATGTTTCCGCTATGCGATTGAGGCAGCTTTGCTAAATATTCCAAAAAATACAGAACGAGTTTCAAATTATAATAAACCTGAATTTGATCATATGTTTGAAGGATTAAAATATCCAGTTAAAATTGATGATATTTACAAAATTTTTGAAAAGAAAAATCCTGATATAGGGATTAACATATTTTCATTCATTAAAAATAAAAAAGATGGATATGAAATTGTACCAAGAAAAATATCTGAAAGAATTTTACCTCAAGAAAAATATATTAATTTGTTATATTTTAAAGCAGAAGAAACTGAAGTTAACGGAAATGAAAANGCATATTCTAAACATAAAGATTCAATCAAAGTATGCTTTAGATGTATGACAGTTATTTCAGCTTCGACAAGTAAAATTCGTGATGAACGATTCAAAAATCATTTAGAAAATTGTAATAAACACGAAATTTCGAAAATATGCATGCCGAATGGGAAAACAAAAATATTAAAATTTGAAAAATATAATGCATTGGAAAAACATCCGATCATTATATTAGCAGATTTCGAATGTTATTTAAAACCTTTAAAACAAGAGTTAGGAAAAAAAACTATACAAAAAACTGAACATATACCAAATAGTTATTCAATATATGTTCAGTTTGATAAAAAACAAATTAATAAAAATAATATATTATTTACTTATATCCAAGAAAATAAAAATGAAAATATTGAAGAACATTTTGTAAATAAAATAGATGAATTATCAAAAGAACTCGCGTTAGAATATTTATTAAATGGGAAAAAATGGAACCTTTAACTGAACAAGAACAAGATAAATATAAATTTTCAAACTATTGTTATTTATGTAAAAATAATTTCACAACGGAAAATTATAAAGTTCGCGACCATAATCAGTTTACAGGAAAATATAGAGGGGCAGCATGTAATAATTGTAATTTAAAATGTAAATCACCGAAATTTATTCCTATATATTTCCACAATTTATCTCATTATGATGCACATTTATTTGTTAAAAATTTAAAAGGAAAATTAAGTGTGATTGCGAATAATAGTGAAGACTATACATGTATTTCCTTCTCAAAAAAATTGATTATAGATTATAATTCAATTACTGAAAAAGAAAGATCAATTGAAATAAGATTTCTTGATAGTTTTAGATAACCGCTAGTCCCAATCCGGAGCACGCCACTCAGGAGGCACTTCCATGCCACACCTCCCAGGGAAGAACGCACTCTTTCGAGCATGTCATAATCGGTGCATCGAACACGGTCTTCATGAACCCAGGGCAGCTGTTTCGAAAAATAATAATAATATATTTATTGCACATAATGTATGCTACAGTGATACTTTGGCAAATAATGGATAGTACATGAATGATAGGAAAATAAAGACATTTTATATACATGTGAAATGATTACAAAATTACATACATGTATTATGTCAATTTACTTTTCTAATTTCCCATATTGCTTTCAGGAAACGAACAGTTTCTTGCATTATAAATGTATTGTCACTGTTCAAAATAACTGACAAATCTTTTGTGTCAGGATCAATATCTGAGATGGTTATTCCTGCATTTGAGATGGATTTCAGAAATATCTCACGTTAGTTCTTGAATTTTTCACACTTTAATACAAAGTGTACTTCATCCTCTATTCCATTTTGGCACAAAGGACAGATTCTTTCTTCTGGTTTTTGCTTTTGGTATCTACGAACTTCAATCTGAAGTTGGTGACTACTGAGGCGCAATTTGGAGTAGAGGTGATACATGCACGGAGACGAGTCCATTGCAGGGTTATACAGGATGCAATTCGGGAGACGGACAATCTCAAGGTAGATGTCAAGTCTGTACTGGTACACGTGGGTACCAATGACATCTCAAACAACAACATTGATGAGTTTGAGGCATTAGTGAAAAAATTAGTTC